>JASJOG010000059.1:0-102500 GCA_030142905.1 Heliopora coerulea | reverse complement strand
ATTTGTATGCCCATTTTTATGAGGGGGGTCATGAGGGAATTAAAGATATGTTAGTTAAAATAGTTGATAGGACGGATGTATCAGACCCAACCAAAAGGGAAGGTTTTTGGGCATATAAATTGGATTCTTTTGTACCTAAAGGTTTGGACCTTAGGGACTTCTTTTGAGTACTTTTTAACGGATGTTTTTAAATTTTTAAGTAATGCTATGTATATAAGGAGCATCTTCTATCTTGTAGTTCTTATTCTTGATAAAGGGGCAGCGCCCCAAAACGTTGAAATAAAGTTTATTTAAAAGTTTTATCTTGTCAGATATAAATAGTTTTAAAACTTGGGATAAGGAGGTTTTTGATAATATCTATATCTATATCTATCTATCTATCTATCTATCTATCTATCTATCTATCTATCTATCTATATATATATATATATATATATACATATATACTGTATATATATATATATATATATATATATATATATATATATATATGTACATACATATGTGCATATAGATCGCCTGAAGATCACGTCCACGTGAATCTCTGAGTAGCAACCATAAATTCTCAAGTGAAATCACACGCTATATATATATATATATATATATATATATATACAAATGTGTATGTGTGTATATGTGTGTGTGTACATGTATGTAAGTTTATGTACATGTATGTACATGTAGTACACGTACAACGATTACAAAGAATAAGCTCAGTTATATTTAAAATAGCTAAAACAGAACTAAAATTGTTAGTTTAGTATGATTCGTACGAAACGTTCTCACTAAGATATTTATGCTGAAGCGAAGTTGTTCTAAACTTCAGCCTCTTTATAGCTAAATGTCTTTACGGTTGATTGGTGTTTAGCTTTGGTAATGCTGTGACATGGTAGTTAGTTGGTAAATTATAGCAAACTTACTGTTTGAAAATTGAAACAATTCGTCGTGTAATTTGTGCAACAATTGACGAGGAATAATCGTATTCCTAAGACTAGACCTTTGCAATCTATTTCTGCCCTTAAGAGCATCCAAGCCACGTTCAGACCTGACAACGTCGAAAGTTTTCTAGTAACTATCTTATGTGATTATATCACTATGTGAGTGCCTTATTTTTCGTTTTTATCCTGAAACAGGCAAAGATTTCAAAGTAACCATAGTACTTACAGAGAAATCATTCGACTTGAGATTAAACGACACGTCAAGTCCGCATTATCAAGAGCTTAAGAGGATAATGGAGCAGTCGGTAGGTACTATATCTTTGGTGCTTTTGGTCGACCTTAAGCAAATATGCTAAAAGGAATATTTTTAAGACATCACAAAGTGTTTACTATGTGATTTGAATATGAAGGTTTTACCTGGACAGATATTAAATCGAGTTCAGCCTGCGTTCCAATGCATCAAATCCCTTCTAGTCTTATTCGATATTCAACAATTTTTTGTCACTGCTGATTAGTAAATAAAATGTTAACTTTTAAGCATTAAAACTCGTCATTCTAACCATTATCATTGACAGCGGAGTATATAACAATTTCTGGAGGGAGGGCGACATTTGAAAAATTTCCGACAAGAGTTAGCTTAAATCGGGTCACCTGAACAAACGGCAAACGCATTTTCAGTAGTCATTTATAATTGAGAATTAGTAACAGCAGGCTAGCCTCGGCTGTAACACGCGGACACAGCGGCGCCAACCAACTAGTATTGACTTGTTTCTTTTCAGAACACAAAATGTTACCAACAGTTTTATAGGCTATTTTAATTGCACAATTTTCCTATGTTTGTACTACCGCATTGGCAATTGACTGTGCACTGTGCGTTAATTAACGCGTTGTTTCAAAATTAAAACATTGTTCAAAATTAAAACGTTTATTGGGCAAAACTTTGACGTTGCTATGGGCGGACTTCACGTTGTTAAGCGCCTGTCAACACAAACCGCGAGGAATGAATTTTCTCACGCTCATTTGTAGGCAGACAGTTGCCATATTTCAAAAGAAAACGTTCGGTTTTCTGCATCGGTTTAGGTTAAAGATGTTTAAATTTGTTTCAAATTTTCATTTACCGTAATATTGTATCATTTCTATGATCTGCAAATGTCCAATTTTTGACGTTTCTAGTCTTGAAGGATTTTTAACTTCTCAGCAAATATATGGTAAAGTATCCCTCCCTCAAATTTTCCGACAAGCTGTAAATTTTCCGACAGAAATGTCCGGGGGGGCGGTCACTCCTCTGCCCCCCTGTATATACGCCCCTGATCATTGATCACAGGTATTGGCAGAATTTCATTTGGGTTTGTTGAGCTTTGATTAATGCAATGGCCTTTCTACATTGATTATCACAATATTTTTAAATGAAAAAATTCGTGCAATGTTTATTAAGAAAACCATATTTCAAGTTTTTTGTTCTCGTTTCACTAATTGCATTGAGGAGTAGTTCATCAATGTTTCCTTGTATTTTCTTTCAAATGAGTTTAATGAGCCTCGTCATTGCTGTGAATGTTGCTTGTTTCTTTGACGCTTTTAAGTCGAACCCTTTACATTTTCTGGTCCAATTTGTTTCTCTTTGACTGGTAAAATCGTCTGGCGTTTGTCAGTATAGAGCTATATCGCGCAGAGGTGTTACACCGGGTAAAATATTTGAAGTCGGATTCGTACCAGAAAGAGTTAATAGAAATAGCCTTAAGCTTTTTTTAAATTCGATACGTCTCCTCTTGATGATGAAAAATGGTCTGGCTTGAGCGAGAGCAATTCAGCCGTGGTTAGCTATAGTAAAATAATTAAAGCCAGATTCGGACCCAAAAGAGTTAGGATATTTAAAATTGTTTCAAAACACTGTTATTTTAATTGCCAAATGTTAAAAAATTTTCTAACGGTAATCCATGTAATCAAAACCACTCACGATGTTCTGGCTATCTTAATATTACAGTTCATATTATTTAAGTGAATTATGTACAGCATAAATTGCGGGAACCACTGAGTATTTTGATAAAATACACAACAACGGTAACTCCAAAAATCGATAACATATTTAATTTATTCGACGTTTCGACTAGGCTTTAGTCATCTTCAGGAATGCTCCTGAAGATGACTAAAGCCTAGTCGAAACGTCGAATAAATTAAATATGTTATCGATTTTTGGAGTTACCGTTGTTATGTATGTACAGCATATCATTCGCATACTGACATATCACGATCAAAGTCAGGATATCTTTTTGAAGAGGGCCTCGGTTATATTGGTGCTAAATTATAGCATAGCCTAGCGTAACGAATTAAGAAATATAGAATCGCTGATTACCACTGCCACAAATATTTTTTCAATCCGACTGGGTAGTAATTTCATGGTTTTTTAACCTTATTTTTATATAATAAAATGATGAAAATTATTGCACAGCAGATAATTTTTAAGAGCGGCCTAATGAGTGCAATTCTTTAATACTGCTAATGTTTCGGAATACAATTTTACTATTCATTATTACCGACTCTAATTCTCTATCCCGCATGTCAATGGGCGTGAAATCCCATATGGATGGTTGCACAGAAGAAATAGCTCAATCAGAACTTCAAGCCATGATACCAACAGTTCAGTTTGCCAGATAAAGATAAAGCTCCAGGGACAACTACGTTGACAACTATGTTTTCAGTGACGATATCAAAGAGTTCGACCCGTCAAAAGGCCTCGTTGACTTTGATGAATTTCGTTTCGCAAACTCATTAATAATTTATAAAGCAAAAACAAAACAAATTGGAAACTCGTTAAAAAAACTCGGCTTCGCCTCGTTTTTCAACTCGTTTCTCGGTATCTTGAAATCAGAAGAAGAACACCAGCTCGTGTTTGAAACATTACATTTTGAATTCTTAATAAAAGGGCAATGCCCCACAACTTTGGATATATAAAGTATTTTACAGCTACATCTAGAAGATCAATAAACAATTTTAAAACTTTGGTTTTGGGGATTCTTGATCGCCGATGAAGTATCTTGTAGTAGTATGAAGTAGTATGAAATAGTATCGATGAAGTAGTATCTTATCGCCGATGAAGGCTTTTTTAGTGGAAAAGTTTAAAAGAATTAATACTTCGGTCCTATATATACATGTCTACCTGATAAAATATTAAAATACACAAACTATAAAAGATAATTATCACGTTAATTGTCAATTATTACAACGATCATCAGGCAATTACAAAATTCATTAGGCAATCACCAGGCTGATGATTGTTGAAATGCATGAAACTTAAAGTTGCAATAAATATTTTTGGATTTTGATTAAGTATGTACGTATGTATAAAATAAAACATATTCCGAAGAATAATGTCATCTTGAAAACTCAAGATATGAGTCAATACAAAATAAAACTATTGTTGAAACTGTGATATTTCGACTTTATTTCAAAGTCATCTTCAGACAGAATGATATTACAATAACATGCCAGAGTCTATATACAGGAGGTGTGATGGCATCACCGAGACGGAATTAGGAAACACTACCGGTAATCACTATTTACATGCTGAAATGTTGAGACACCAAGATGCTAATTAATTAGAAATTCTCACCACCATGAATAAAGCGGTTGGGCGTGAACAATAGAAGTATCAGGCTAAGAGATAACAAGTGTGTATATTATCTCTAATTATGCACACTTCTATCTCTATGCACACTTCTATTTCATTATGCACACTTCCATCTTATGCACACATAATATCTCTAATTATGCACACTTAATTATTTTCTTCCCTTCCCAAATTTTGGCCAATTATTGACACGATTAACACTCCACATTACAATGTCGGTAAATTTCTTTCTCCATTATTAAACCCGCTAACCGTAAATGAGTATACACTTTCAGACTCTTTCGACGCTGTTACACACATCCAAAACATTCCCAAACAACTATTACTAGAAGGATACCAGTTTGTTTCCTTTGATGTTGAATCACTATTTACTAATGTTCCACTATCTCGCACAGTCAATATTATCTTAGACCGAATTTATAATGAAAATTTATTAAGTACCACTTTAACGAAACGCACTTGAAAAAGCTGATTTTGGATTGCTGCAGTAAAACTAACTTTTCTTTTAACGACCAGTTATATGAACAAATTGATGGTGTATCTATTGGATCGTCACTAGGACCTGTCTTGGCTAACATCATACCAACTTAGTTCGAACGGATTATAGTTTCAGATCTCATTAATAGCGGTATCATTAAATTTTACAAATAATATGTTGACGATACTCTCCTTTTGATTAAACCTTCCAAAATCCCATCGGTGTTAACGAAATTTAACAAATTTGATAAAAACTTAAAATTTACAGTTGATACTTTTCCTGATGGTAATATCCATTTTTTAGACATTAAAATTTCGGCTGATGGTACTGACGTTTATCGAAAAGATACTCACACTGGTCAGTATACGCACTTTACAAGCTTTGAACCTTTTTCACACAAAACTGCATGGATAAAGTCTCTTTTCAACCCGCGCTCTTAAATTTTGTAGCTCAAGAAAGCTTTTTAACAACCAAATTAGTTTTCTAAAATCTTGTATGTCGTGGAATGGTTATCCCAATAGCGTAAAATATTTTCTAATTAATAAACTAAAACGCAAATGCATCGCTTCTACAATTAAAACGAGTAGGTCTTCCGATGATGACAATTTACCCAAAATCTGGATGCGTATTCCTTTCCTTGGTAAACAAAGTGAAAATCTCGTTAAATCATGCATTTCGAAAATTCGGCGTCATCTCAATCAACCCGTTAAATTTATCGTTATTTATGACACAAAAATAGTTTCCTATTTTATTTCTAACAAAGATAAGATTCCGGACATGTCTCGCAATAATGTCGTCTACCAAATTACTTGTCCTGGCTGCAACAAAACATATATAGGTAAAACTGACCGTTGTCTTCAAAAACGTCTTTCCGAACATTCTACTCAACATAACACCAGTGCAGTTGCCCAACACTTCCTCGAATGTGAACACGCTCACTTCATTAATGACTTATACGATCAGTACGACCGATTAAATGACCTTCCCTCATCTTCTAACATATCTACCGCCATTAAAAATTTAATCTTTAATAACTATAAAATTCTTTATACGAGTAAATCTACTAACACCAATAAACTTCTAATAATTGAAGCACTTCACATTAAGTTTAATAAATCTGAGCTTAATTCAGGGCTTAAAGCTAGCAAAGAACTCAACCTTTTTAAGTAGAGATATTATGCACACTTGTTATCTGTTAGCCCGATACTTCTATTGTTCACGCCCAACCGCTTTATTCATGGTGGTGAGAATTTCTAATTAATTAGCATCTTAGCGTCTCAACATCTCAGCATGTAAATAGTGATTACCGGTAGTGTTTCCTAATCCCGTCTCGATGATGCCATCACACCTCCTGTGTATAGACTCTGGCATGTTATTGTAAAATCATTCTGTCTAAAGATCACTGTGAAATAAAGTCGAAATATCACAGTTTCAACAATAGTTTTATCTTGTATTGACTCATACCTTGACTTTTCAATATGACATTATTCTTCGGAATATGTTTTATTTTATACTTTTTGAAGGCAACAGAAACCATGACCAGCCGGTCATGGTTTCTGTTGCCTATGCCGAGCTGTTTTGCAACGTCCTTTAGTTCGTTGTTGATATCCTCCATGGTTGTTTCGTTGCCTAGCTTGTAGTTTTTTGTTATGTTGTCTGTCTGAAGTTTGTTGGATTTTTCTGCGTCCATCTCGTAGATGTTCCGTGTCTTGTCAGCGAATACTAATACGTTTGGGGTTGATTCAATTTTCTTCGCGTCTCGGGAAAGTGAGTTCTGGAACTGGTCGTTGTTGTTTCGGAAACGGATGTTTTCAATCATGGCAGCGAGGTCTTCTTCAAACGGTTTTAATTCGGCGACTATCGGAGCACTTTTTCTTGACTGTAGTCCAAACCTTTCATGCTGCTGGGTGCTAGTGTCTCCATTGATGAAAAAGTAGACTTTCCATCGCAATTGGTTTGCCAGACTTTCCGTTTTCTCGATTTGGTTTCTTAGGTAGGCGTCGGGTTTCGGTAGGGCAAAAGAAGCGAACTCTTTTCAAAATGCATACACAAAAGCAAAATACCATTAGGTTGACGAATCCCAAAGCAAACGACATCATACCTACAATTAGACATGGACACGCAACATAAAGGACAGTTATAGCAGAACTCCCTCAGTCACCTGAAGATCGCCGACCAGCGTGAAACTCAGAGTTGTGACAGTAACATTTTAAGCTAAATTCTGTACATATATATTCTAAATTCTGTATATATATATATATATATATATATATATAATATCTTTACAGCTTGTCGTTACACCGTGTTTCATGCTTTCACAATCATCAGACGACTAAATTATCTCAACATTCATCTGAGTTTACATACAGTTCCGCGGCGAGATCAAGGGGTGCTAATTATTGGGCGGTGCTTCTTTAATAGATTAGAAGTTGCATAATAGATATTTGTTGTGGGTCGACAATTCGATAGCAGTTCGGCGCGCCTATTAAGTGATTTATATTTTTGGAATATGATGTGGTACTTTTCAGTCAAACAAAGCTCGCATCTTTTGGATCTGTTTTGGTAAGGAGGGGCCTTTTCGAGAATTGACCATTTAATTGCTTTATCGGTGATTCCTCTTTTTCGCAAGTCCCAGACGTGTTATGGAAGTTCGGTACAGTTAGTTTTGTTTTCGTAACGGATAGAGTTTCTGCGCTTGAAGAGGCGGTCTTTGAATGCGTTCTCCGTAAGTCCGATGTAATTTTTGCAGTCGTTGTCGGAACCAATGATCACGTTGGCATGGTAAACAAAGCTCTCTGTGAGGCAATTTCCTTGCAGTTGCATTTCCTTTCCTTGCGTTTTTGTTGGGGGTTAAGAACTTTCTGGTTGTGCGATCGTATGATGCTTGCCATGTTGGGTTGCAACTATAACTGACGTTGGTGTTATTTTTATTAAAAATCTTGTGGAATTTGTTGCTGGATGGAAAGTGTTTGTCGAGTAGCTGAAGAAATTTCTTGGCGACGTTTGTTTGTACGTTCATGCTGTAAAGGGGGGGGGGGGGGTGGTTAAACCAAATGTTTCTTTTTCTGCCTTTGGTATTCTTGTTGTGTTCTGGGTTGGGTATGGCGTCGTATTTATTTGGTTCTTTGTGACCTCTGGCTTTCATTGCTTCGTTGTAATAGAGTGCTGCATTGTCGAAAACATTCTTGTTGGCGGATATGTCGCTTATAAGTTTTCCAATATTCTTCTGGAGCTGTTTGATAATGTTCGGCGGGTGTTTGGCAGCCAAACATCAGACGGATTCCGAAAGGACATTACGTCAATTTTCAAAGACCTTGGGCTGAACATTACAATACAAGGCAACTTGAAGGAAGCTAACTTCCTGGACGTAACATTTAATCTGACGACCGGGATGTTTAGACCATACATGGTTGGAGCTGGTGCTAATGTTACTTGGGGTGTCGTTGGCTTCTGTAGACGTACGTTTCGCTGTACTACAATTCATTGGATTGATAACGGACCAGAGTGCTCAAACCGCTACTCGAGGGTGGGCATTGCTTAACGCTATTGGTTATCATTATATATCCGTAGAGTGCCCAACAACATCGAAACGTGGGAGCATATATATGTTCCATCTGGTTGTATATGTATATGTATGTATGTAAATACATGTATATGTATATGTACATATATATGTTTACATGTATATGTTTACATATATATGTTTACATGTATATGTTTACATATACATGTTTACATGCATATGTTTACATACATACATGTATATGTATGTGCGTAAATGGATATGTGTAAGTGTATGTGTGTGTGTATATATGTATATATGTATAATTGTATACAGTTGAACCTGTATATAACGGCCACCCTCGGGACTTTGAAAAGTGGCCGCTTAATACAGGTGGCCGTTTAATACAGGATGACCGAAAATACTCCATGAGGGGCGACTTGGGCGTGGCCAAATTTCACCAGCACCTCATTCAAGAAAAGAATAAGACAAGCTGTACTATTTCAAACAATTTGTATTATAAATATAACGTTTAGATGAAAGGTACTAGTAATGATAGAATATATAAACCTAATGTCTTAAAGAATTCTTTGAAAACAATTCTTTACTTAGCATAAAATGTTTCTGTGACATGATATACAGCTCACAGGTTCGTAGGTAATAATTACTGCAACGTTAAAAAGTCAGACAAATATGTCTGGCGTTTCGGCTTTTGAAGCTTTTGTTTATAGAGCAAGTCGTTAACTGTCGACATTGTCAGTACTTTCTCGCTGAGAGAAAGACATTTACGCTTCTTATTAGACATCGCGGATGAAGTAAAGTCCGAAAGTAATCACAGGCTCCGCCTTGAACAGTATTGTTTGGGTTCAGCTAAATACTAGAACACATTTGTCGCCTTTTTGACAGCTACATCACTGGCGGAAGCTTTGAATGACACTCTGTTGTCCCTACACTGTTACAATTCTGTCTGAAATTAAAATTTCTATGGACCTTTTTCACGTAGATTCTTATATTTCGCGGGTACCATGCAGACATGGGAATTTGGGAGCCGAACGTCGATGAGTTGTTTGAACTGAAACGAGAGCCGCAAAATAAAAAGACACGAATGCTGTGGCAGTTGCTCTCCAAAAACGTAAATGAAGATCAACAAGATCTGTTTGCCGCAAGACTGCTTTAATACAGGTAAAAATAATAACAAAAGACAGACATGGGAGAGGCAAACTGTGGCCGCGGCCGCTTGATACAGGTGGCCGCTTAATACAGGTGACAAATATAGTATTTCTATAGAAAAAACATCGGGACTTTGAAAACTGGCCGCTTAATAGAGGGTGGTCGCTTAGTACAAGGCCATTATATACAGGTTCAACTGTATATGTATATATGTATGTATATATGTATGTATGTATGTATGTATGTATATAGGTCTGTATATATGTATTGTATATATGTATATATGTATGTATGCATATATATATATGAATATATTTATATATTTAAATTACTTATTAATTATTTCCTTCATGCTTTAAACTCTTCTGCAGCTGATCGAGATGTTTAGATGCAATTCTTGTGTTCTGTCAGCTACTCTTGTCAGCGTCAGGTAAGTTTTACCAAAAAATACATAACAGTTTGTAATACATTTCATTAGTAATGTTTAAATAAATTGGAAAATGGCTTGAGAAGATTTTAAAAAGAATAAGTAATAACTTAGATCAAAATCACTTATATATTTTGATAAGAATGAGTGTATGATAGTACATTTCTGACCCCAGTTATTACAGCTATATGACTGAAGACCCCAGCTGTTACGACTGGAATATATTATAAGGGAAACCAAAACATGGTTATTGAAAAAGACCTATCTTCCGAACTTTATTTTAATGCTATCTCCAATGAAGTTTCTTATAGTATTTATATCCTTTACACAGTGATTCTTCCGCAATTTTGCGTCCTCTCCCCTTTCTTCGGTCTATTCCCATTTCTTTTTTCTTTTCTTATTTTTATGTTTGCTTGCTTGCTTGCTTGCTTCCTTTCTTCCTTCCTTCCATCCTTCTATTACTCCCTACATGCTACCCACCTTGGCTCCTTTCCGTCCTCCCTTCCTTTCTTCTCTCCAACTCTCTCTCCCTCATTCCTTCCTCCCTTTCGTCCGTCCGTCTGTGCTTCCTTCCTTCCTTCCTTCCTTCCTTCCTTCTTTCCTTCCTTCTTTTCTTCCTCCTCTCTTTCCTTCGTTCCTTCCTTCTTTCTTTCCTTCCCTTCTTCCTTATTTCTTTTTTCCTTTCATTCTCTCCATCCATGTTCATATCTACTCACCTTTCGACCTCCAATCCTAACTACCGAATTTTTTTTACGAGCTTTAATTGCCAATCAATCATTTTATCAATCTATCATGCTGCCAAACTTTCCGTCAACGATCCAGCTAAACTGCCAGTTGGACGATCTAGTGACCTACAAATAGAGCATATAATCTGATTCTGAGCCAATACTCCAATCCCTTCATCCACACCCTTGTCGTATAAGAACAAATTATAACAGAAGAACGAATGAAAGAGAAAAGAAAAAAGGAAAAGAGAACAAACAACTAAAGGATAAGAAGTCATGCCAGATTGGGTTAACCCAACACGCTACATAATATATTAACTACCTTACTCTCCAAGGAAAGTTAGTTAAGATACATTTTGATCACCAGTGATAAAGGATATTTCGAGTTAAATAAAAAACATAAATCATCCTTACATTTCAACACTAAATTTGGAAAATTAAACCAGCCTGTTATTGCCCTGGAAGCACTGTAAAGGCTGGAGAAAACAGCTTGTGACGTAATACGAGAAAAATTGGGCAATGACATTTTATAAAGAGAAACCATCATGATTCGACAAGTAAGTGCGTTCTCTGGCCAGATATTTTACGGCCGAAATTAAAACCACCAGTTAGTGGTCTTCGTCGGGAACAAGAAGACTGAAAAAGAATGTAGTTTCAATGTATAGCTATGAATAATTAAAATAACTGAAATGAAAATAGAGAGTGACAATAGTGCATACATGACTGATTAAGGAAAAGTTGATTTGTTCTTTCTTTATTGTTTCAAACGTTCGTCCTGTTTTCCCAATGTAGGTCCACGAACATTGTTTACAGGGTATCTTGTATGTGAAGTCTGTTTGTAGTTTAACTGAGACTGTGTTTCGGCAATGGAAATTGTTGTTGTAAAGTTCGTAAAGTTTGATGGTGACGTTAATGTCATATTTCCTTAAAGTCCGTTGTTTCTCGGTTAGGTCTTCGATATATAGTAGAATAGCACAACTTTGTGGACTAAATGATTCAATATGTTGGGAAAATATTCTGGCTAAATCTTCTGGAGTTGGTGTTGTTGGGGGTAGAAGTGGTGTTTTTTGATTGCGGAAGGATTTCTGGTAGGATAGCCGCTGGATTTAGGGACGTTAATTTTGTGGGCGAGTTCTTAAATTTTTTTGACACTATTAACACTATTGATTATGGGTAGTAATATTCATAAAAGTAAAATTGGTTTACACTGGAATAAGTGAATTGTGTTCATTTGTATTTAAAAGAAACATTTATTGAAGGATGTATTTAAAACGAGCGTACCAAATTTTTCTTTCATGAAGTTAGAAATCCACCCGTCATATGATTACATTGAAGGGGTTTATAGTAAAATTTATTTTCCAGGATTAGAACCAAACCAGTCAATTTATTAAGAACAATTGAACCTTACAATGAACTTTCAAAAATGGTAAAACCAAGTAGTCGGAATTTTGTCGGAAATATAATTTAAAACCGAGATCATTATGAAATTTAAATATCATTTTAATGACAACTCTTGAGATTTATTGCGACTTTGTTATCAAGCAAACTCAATGTAGGTCGGACCCTCTCTGATTTTTACAAACTTGAATTATCTATTTTGTGTTAAATGCACTCGTTAAAAACCTTCCTCATACGTAGGCTGAGCTCTAAGTTTAAAATCCTCTATCAATAAAACTTCTTTGTTTATTCTTACCTATTTTACTCTCATACTACTTATTTAATGAGGTACCAAATATTGTTTACTGATCGTCTTGTGGAGATAAAGTTTCGGATACAATTTTAATGTACGCAAAATAATTTTTGTTCCATATTTTCTCTCTTGTTGAACATGTTCAGCCTTCCTTGTTCAAAATGAAAGGATTAGAAAGGAGATACTGAAGTATTTAGCGTTGGTCGGCTCTTTGTAGCGTCTCAAACATTTTGACCATTCAAACACATCGTTCATCACTGTCGACTTAGCAGTGTCCATTTTTATCATTGTTATAATCTTTTTTTACGGTTTTCTTATTTGAATAGACCTCTGTTATTTGGTTCGTTTACGGTAAATTTGAATGAGTTAGTCCTAAGAAACAAATTTTGAGTCGCTGAGGAAACAAAGTCCTTAAATTACAGCCAAATATGAATAATTTATTGACTTTCGTTGCCACAATTTACATTTAAATTCGAAGTATGGTTGACCTTCTACCTCCTGCTCTCTTCCTTTTCGTCCAAACAGGAACTGGTGACAATCACTCTTTAAAAATGCAATGCCACTGACCTTCTTGGCTTACTTGTTAGTCCTTAAGAGGGACCATAGTCAGGATTTTCTTGCAGAAGTTTAATTCAATTAACCCTCTCACACTCAGCGTCCAATATATTGGACACCTGAGAACAAAGGAACCAGTGAAAGGACAAAGGGGTAAAAAATCAGATGTTAAAGGGTAAATGGTGAGAACTGTTCAAAATGCTTAAACTACCTTACTATATAAAAATCAACAGATAATTATTTGTTGGAGTTGAAGGAATCTTCTTTTTCAAGTCGCATTTCTCTTCATTTTATCGAAGCAAACGTTTACCCGTAAAAAGATATAATTGCTGGCAATGTTTAACTGGAAATTTTTTCTAATATTTCACATGGTATTTGTATGTCATTCGAGGTCGTTTCCATTGATAACATGGGACAAATGAGTGTCCATACAAGCAGTTAACTCCAAGAAGCTTCTTAAGGAGATGTACTCCTCAAAGATTCCGACCAATTGAAGATTCTCCTGAAGAGTTCTAAATCATACAACGGATCTCTCGAACAATTCCAAGAATCCAGAAAAGAGGGTACCAGTTAATTTGTGGCAATAAATGAGTTGCTTTTAACAGGACCTCTATGAAGGAGCATCGAGGATTCTACAACTTAAGAACTTTTAAGGACTTTTATTTGTAGGTTTAGATCATTTTTAACGAGCCATGGAAAATGGCACTTATTTAAAAAAAAATTTGAATATATAATATATCAATACGAATAGGCATAACCGTGCCTAGGTACTTGAGTACATGATTGTTAAAATAGAAAATTTCAGAATTATCTTGGTTTTTGAGGACCCGTACGAACTCAGGGTATTTCCTCATAGACAATAATACCGTGAAGGCTCCCTAATAAACAGGTTTTCAGGCTCCTCCAAGGATAATCACAGTAAAACAATTACGTAAAGCAATTACTAAGTACCTTTTGACTGATCTGGCAATCATTGCTCGATAAGCCTAAGATAACCTATAATGACAACATTAACCCTTAGTCTAAACCTAACTCTAAACCAAGGTTGGCATTAGAACGGAATCATTGATACCAGGTAATCCTAAGTGATGAATAAATAACAAAACTTAGCAAAAAACACGCAAACTAGGCATATTTAAAGGTTTATTGTATACATCTAACGTTTCGTTGCTGCACGAAAGATCCTCAGAGGATAGATAACTTATATTACAAAGGTGATGAATATTATAGTGGTTACGTTACATGATACCTTATTTACAAGATATTGGCGTAAGAACGGAAGTGAAAAAGACAAAATGAAACAGTAACCTGAGATGTAGAGAAAATGTCAGGAAAAGAAAAATGTTAAAGAAAGTGGAAAGGAACCCATGTTGGGATTAAGTGATGAGTTAAGTTTACGGATAAAAAGGATTTCTCTGACGAGATACTCGTGTAGAGACTGGGACTAGAAAATTAAGTACTTTATTTCCCTGATATCAAAACCTTAAATCAAATAATAATCCTAACCCTAATCCTAACCCATTATTCTAACCGTTGACGTGTTACCCCTTGAGACATTGTAACCCAAACCCCAATGACTTTTTCAAAAAAGTTATCACGTAAATAAAACACTTAATTTACCAGTCCCAGTCTCCACACTGTTACCAGGTCTCAGTGGTTACGTTCCATTGCCGACCCTAAACCAAACTTGATACAAACCCTTACATAAACCGTAACTCTATGTTGTTAACAGTTTATCTGTGTTTCTTTACTTTCCTCGTTTTTGATATCTGGTATTTCAATAACATTACAAAAGAAATTTATTTAATACTCTACATGATATTAATATTTGAAGGCTGCAAATTATTGACACTCCGAGGGCTAAATGTATTGTGATTCTCCACAATAACAAAACCGGATTTATCTCTTTATTTCTCTTTATAAATAATACCTCCTATTTCTTTCTTTTATTTTCCTTACTTCATTTTCTTTTTCCATCCTTCTTTCTCCCTTCATCCCTTTCTTTATATATTTCTTTCTTCTCTTTTTTTTCTTTCTCTTTTTCTTTCTTTCATTCTTTCATGCTTACTTTCTTTCTTATTTTCTTTTTTTCTTCCTATCTTTTTTCTTTTCTCAATTTCTTCATTCTTTCTTTCTTTGTTTCTTTCTTGCTTTCTTTTTTCTTTCATCCTTTCTTTCCTTCTTTTTCTTTCCTTGCTTTCTCCTTTCCTTTCTTTCTTCCTTCAATTCCTTCCTTCTTTCTTCCTAACTCTCATTCTGTCCTTCTTACCTTTTTCGTTCCTTGCTTTTTTCCTTCTTTTCTTCCTTGTTCATTTCTCTCTTTCTTTGGCAGTATCTTTTGCTCTTTTTTTCGCTCTTTCTTTAGCTCTTGCTTTCGCTCTTTTTTTTTTTTGCTTTCTGTCTTCCTTTTTTTCGTTCTCTTCTTATTTCTTTTTAACTTTTTTAACCCTCCATGGAAAATCCTGCATGTTTTGATCACAGTATCTTAACACAGATATCTATTTCGTATTTCTGAACTTATTTTATACCACTTTGTAGACCAACTGTTCCAAACTCAAACAATTCGTTAAATGAAACGGGCAATGGTAATCCATTCCCAGGACTGGAGGTTACTTTTAAAGTAAAGTTTTGGGAAGAGAAGCCTGGTCAACTGGAGCCTCTTAAGACTAAATTGCAAACAGAAACCCTTGGAAGTCACAAAGTGTCGCAAAATATGACTGCAGGTATCTTCTGATAACAGTAAAGAGAAATTATGACGAAATTGACTAAATGCAAAACATTTGGATCCAAATGTTTGTAAGTGCTGTTTGGGGAAGTACTTACTGTTTTTCTTTTTTTTTTTCAAAAACTTTAAAATTGAGCCAAGACTTTTTATTTTACTTTTCCTAAGATTCTAAGAACAACCCTATAATATCAATTTTGTTTACGCACAGCACACAGATTTTTCATGGGGGCCAAAATGTCAAAGAGCCCTTTTCGTTACGGAATTGCCATAGTTTAGGGATTCGAAATTTTATATACCTAATTTCTTCTGTCTCCTGCTTAGATTTCGAGAACAAACGAATTTTGAAATAAATGCAAGAATAATTATTTGTTGTTTTCAAAAGTAAATCACGCATTTTTATTTTTGAATTTAATTCCCTGAATTCTAATATAATTACAAAACTTGTACGTTAATGGTAAAATTATTAGTGAATAAGTTACGTGCAAACTTTTGAGGTGATTGGTTGAAGTATAAAGAGGTTAATTTCCTTTGCTATTGCTGTCATCATAGCTTACTAATTCTTTCACTGAACATAGTTTCTAAAGGTCTTTCTAGATTTGTGAATAGGAGATATGATAGTAAATGTTGTAAAAACATGTTAATCATTATTTTACCTTGGCATAATTAATACAGATTCGGTTGAGCGTTAGTGTTATTGATCGGTTCGACGACAATTAAAGTTTAAGAATTATTGGCACATCTAAAGAGAATCAAATGGGAAAACGTCAAACATTTTTATGCTAAATCAAAAAGAGAAAAACATACTTAAGTATGTGTTTTGGGTTACCTTGCAAGTGGAGCGTATTGTATGGTATTTTAAATCGATAGAAGATTTCATGCAAAACATTTTTTTAGAGATATAATAAAATTTTACTCTTTTAGATTAGCAATTTATAAAATTAATAATAATAATAATAATAATGATAATAATAATAACTAGTCTAAGAATAAAACAATATTCAGACCTCACCCTTGCAGTGGCACGCCTAAACTGACCTTAACTGGTTGGAAGTGCAAGAGCGTACTGTTATGGTCAAACTGGATATACGCATTGGGGAGTACTTTCAGGGACTTTAACCCTATTTAACATGGCATATCGGTATGCCCTTATTTCACATGGGGGGGGGGGGGGCTTTTTTGGCCCCCCCTAATTATTTCGAGAACGGGAAATGGGAAATGCATGAAACTTTGGGATATGCTAGAAAAATATATTACTAGTCAAAAAACATCAAAATATCTACAAAAAATTTTTTTCAAGTGTCTTTCCTAGGGGTCCGTTCAAGTCTATATGTGGAATTTTTCAATGCATTCATTACATACGTAGCTTGCGTGCTTTGTGCATACTGTTCTTTGACAGGATGGACAACAATGCTTAGATTTGCCAAGTTTATTCTTTTGTTCTTTGTAATGAGGCTTTCCCTTCAACTGTTCGATGCAGTAAAAGCATCTTTTTCGATCACTTGGAGCTTCAAGTGCTGCTGGTTGTTCAACGTCCTGTCACTTGTTGTAACTTTTGTAACTTTTCACACCTTTTTCAATACCTCAGATAAGTAGGGTTTCTAATCTGTTTTACACTTCTTTCTATACATCAAAATATCAATAATGGATTCAACTAACACTTTCATACAAAAGGGAAGCTTTGAAGATTTGTATAAAAGAAACGTTTTGCCTGTGATTTGTATTCCACTAATTAGTAATTACAGAATACCTGAAAGTAGCTCATTGTGTTTACCCCCCGAGACTGCATTTTCCAGTTGAAAAAGGCACACATATAACTAAATTGAAGATGTAGTAATAAATCAGTGTGATAAAAAATCAAAAAAGACATCAAAGTTTGAGAAAAACATTAGAATGTTTGAGTTCAAAAAATAACAGCCGGAGTTGAATTTTACCTCCTGAAAAAAAATAAAAATGATGATTGAGCATTCAAATTTGTCTTACACCTAAGATGTAATTGGCAGGCCAAAAAAATTCAACATTATTGTCCAAAAAATCTAATCAGACGAAAATAAAACCAAAGATTGTAAAACTGCAAAAAGTGATTTTTCACCCCCTGGCGACAAAAGTGGAATTACCCCCGGAAAACGCGAAAATTTTTTAAACTTCTTTATAGCAAAATAACTGCAATAAAAAAAATGTTAAAAGTCACAAAATTTCAGCTGAATTCGACAAGTGGTTCAAATTTTATGAAACAAAGTATAGGTGGGGGGGCCAAAAAAGCCCCCCCCCCCCATGTGAAATAGGGTTAAAGGGCTGTACATCCCTTACTCCTTCCTGACTGGATAAGTTGGGCGAGTAAGGGCTGGCCGTTGGGTGTTTCTTAAAATTCATATTAATGGTAAAATTTCCTTTCCCCACAAGTTCCCTGAAATGTGCAATGTCTGTTGCGGCCTAACCAGGCGGGATGCTAGGAGCCCGTAGCAGGCTGAGACCCCTTCCATTGTCCTTAGTTGGGTGGTGTGTGTTTTAATGATAATAATAATAAAACGATATATAATAAATATAATAATAATAATGATAATAATAATGATAATAATAATGATAATAATAATGATAATAATAATAACGATAATAATAACAATGATAATAATGGCTGCGGAATCTGAAATACTGGGATGGTATCCAGCGTAGGGTAGCTCACCTAAATTTTAAGGATAGACCCCCTTTGAGTCTGTTTAGACAAGTCTATCTAGAGATGGCGTCTCGATAATAACACTGGTGGTTGTGGCGTCTTACCAACACAATCCTCACCATAAGTGGCATGTCGAATGAAATTAATTCAAACAACAGCGTGAAGGAGACTGGAACTGCATGAGAAGGTCTCTCGCCCAGCAGGTGTCCCATGGAGATCCAGCGTGGGTTCGTCGTCGTCAAACTACTGCAAGTAAGCGAAAGTGGTCGTACATCGATAATAGAAGGGTAATGGAATGCTTCTACCTAAGTAAACCTGGAATAAGAGGATATCGAAAAAGAACGCACAGATTATGGATGGAACGAAGCATGTTCCAAGTCACCGAACAGAGACTAGTGGACCAAGCTAATCAGATCCAGAAGAAAAAGTGGTGAAGTGATATAGAACTGGAAGAGATAAAAAGGAACATAGAAGATATACCACATGGTTAGGTAATGCCAGTCAATGAACAAAGAATTGAAACAGAAGGAATGGATGAACAAGAACATGAAATATTAGGAAATACAGATATAAGTCAGAACCAAGATGACGGTGAAGTTGATAGAGATGAAAGGTATTTTGTAGGAGATGACGAAGGAAATACAATACAGATCAGGGAAGGACAAATATTAAATGAGGAGGATGAGAGCACCGTCTGTCGAACGAGAGAGATATTACAAGAAAAGAGACAATGTTTACCATCACTGAGAGGAGTCGACAGAATGAAACTGAAAACAACAGTACAAGAACCATGACCAGCCGACAACTTCAAAAAGTATAAAATAAAACATATTCCGAAGAATAAAGTCATCTTGAGAACTCAAGATATGAGTCAATGCAAGATAAAACTATAGTTGGAACTGTGATATTTCGACTTTATTCCAAAGTCATCTTCAGACAGAATGATAATTACAATAAAATGCCAGTGTCTATATACAGGTGTGATGACATCATCGAGACGGAATTAGAAAACACTACCGATAATCCCTAATTTACATGCTGAGATGTTGAGATGCTAATGCTAATTAGAAGTTCTCACCATCATTAATAAAGTGGTTGGGCGTGAATAGAACTAATGGGCTAACTGATAACAAATGGCCATAATATCTAATTAAAAAGGTTGAGTTCTTTGCTAGCTTTGAGCCCAGAATTAAGCTCAGGTTTATTGAACTTAATGTGGAGTGCTTCAATTATTAGAAGTTTATTGGTGTTAGTAGACTTACTCGTATAAAGAATTTTATAGTTATTAAAGATTAAATTTTTAATGGAGGTAGATGTGTTAGAAGAAAAGGGAAGGTCATTTAGTCGGTCGTACTGATCATATAAGTCATTAATGAAGTGAGCGTGTTCACATTCGAGAAAATGTTGGGCAACTGCACTGGTGTTATGTTGAGTAGAATGTTCGGAAAGGCGTTTGTGAAGACAACGGTCGGTTTTACCTATATATGTTTTGTTGCAGCCTGGACAAGTAATTTGTCCAGCCAGGACAAGTTATTTCTAACAAAGATAAGATTCCGGAAATGTCTCGCAATAATGTCGTCTACCAAATTACTTGTCCTGGCTGCAACAAAACATATATAGGTAAAACCGACCGTTGTCTTCACAAACGCCTTTCCGAACATTCTACTCAACATAACACCAGTGCAGTTGCCCAACATTTTCTCGAATGTGAACACGCTCACTTCATTAATGACTTATATGATCAGTACGACCGACTAAATGACCTTCCCTTTTCTTCTAACACATCTACCTCCATTAAAAATTTAATCTTTAATAACTATAAAATTCTTTATACGAGTAAGTCTACTAACACCAATAAACTTCTAATAATTGAAGCACTCCACATTAAGTTCAATAAACCTGAGCTTAATTCTGGGCTCAAAGCTAGCAAAGAACTCAACCTTTTTAATTAGATATTATGGCCATTTGTTATCAGTTAGCCCATTAGTTCTATTCACGCCCAACCACTTTATTAATGATGGTGAGAACTTCTAATTAGCATTAGCATCTCAACATCTCAGCATGTAAATTAGGGATTATCGGTAGTGTTTTCTAATTCCGTCTCGATGATGTCATCACACCTGTATATAGACACTGGCATTTTATTGTAATTATCATTCTGTCTGAAGATGACTTTGGAATAAAGTCGAAATATCACAGTTCCAACTATAGTTTTATCTTGCATTGACTCATATCTTGAGTTCTCAAGATGCCTTTATTCTTCGGAATATGTTTTATTTTATACAGTACAAGAGGTAGGCAAAGTTTTAGCAAAGGTAAAAGGGAATAATGTAACTCGAACAAACAACATTATATACACAGGAGCTAAAGTGGCTATTGAAAAGTTGAGAATTAAATCAGGAAAGAGAGCGAAAAAAGGACCATGGTGGAAGAGACGACTTGAAAATGAGGTGAAAGAATTTAATCGAGATCTTGGAAGGATTAACGCTATGATTAAAAAAGGACGGTCAAAGAGAAACACAAGACATAATTACAGGAAAAATATAAGATTAGGCTGAAGGGAATAAAACTGGTTGGAGAAAAAATCAAGCAGAGAATGCAAGCAAAAGGTTTAAAGGTCAGAAGATACAATAACAGAATTAATCAATACCAACAAAACAGATTATTCAATAATAATGAAGGGAAGTTCTACAAACTAGTAAATAATGAAGGGCAAAGTCGAGAAAGCGAACTCCCAGATAAAGAAGGGACAACAAAATTCCGGAGTGAAATGTGGGGTGAAGATAAAGAACATAACAGAAATACCGAATGGTTTGAAGAAGTGAAAGAAGAAACGGAAGATATACCACAACAAGAAAGGATGGTAATAACCAGTGGCAGAATGAAATAGATCGTAAACAAGATGCCCAATTGGAAGGCCCAAGGTCAAGATGGAGTGCACGGATACTTGCTGAAAAATTTCAGGAGCATACATGAGGACCTTCGAACCTACTTGACCAACTGTTTAGAGAATAACAAAGTACCTATATGGATGACAAATGGTAGAACGATACTAATCCAGAAGGTAAGTCTAAAGGCAACATCCCTTGCAATTATAGACCAATCACGTGCCCACCCTTGGTATGGAAACTTCTTACAGGTATACTTGCAGATGAAATATATGAACACCAGGAGGAAAGTTGTGTACTACCTGAAGAGCAAAAAGGATGTAGAAGAAAGTGCTGAGGAACAGGGGATATGTTATTGATCGATAAGTTGATTTTGAGAGAGGTTAAATCCAGGAAAAAGAATTTGGCTGTTGCATGGACTGACTACAGAAAAGCCTATGACTTAGTACCACATTCGTGGATTTTGGAATGTCTGACTTTATTTAAGATTGACGAAAAAGTGCGAAAATTCTTACAAGAGAGTATGAAGAGTTGGAAAGTTAACTTGGAGTGTGAAACAACATCACTTGGAGAGGTCTCGAATAATAGAGGGATTTTTCAAGGAGACTCACTATCGTCTCTACTGTTTGTCATAGCACTTATTCCACTAACCATCATCTTAAGAAAATCGACACCAGCATACCAGCTTGCAAATGACGGAGAAAAGATTAACCACCTTCTATTTATGGATGACTTAAAGCTCTATGCAAACAATAGAAAGAACTGGATTCCCTTGTACAGACAGTGAGAGTATTTAGCTGTGACATAGGAATGGAATTCGGAATTGACAAGTGCGCAGTCCTAAAACTGAAACGTGGTAAGATTGTGAAATCACTTGGCATACAGTTACCCGATGAGCAAATCGTGAAAAGTTTCAAAGAAGAGGACAACTAAAAATACCTTGCAATCCTAGAAGCAGACGACATCAAGCACGAACAGATGAAGGAGAAAGTTAAGAAAGAATATCTGAGAAGAGTGAGGAAGATTCTGGAAACAAAGCCGAATGGCAAGAATGTGATAAAAGCGATCAGCACGTGGGCAGTTGCATTATTACGATACTCAGCTGCATTCCTACAATGGACAAGACTAGAGAAAGACGAGTTGGACTGTAGAACTCGAAAATTGCTGACTATGCACGAAGGGCTACATCCTAGGAGCAACGTTGATAGAGTGTATATCCAGAGAAGTGAAGGAGGCAGAGGTTTACAAAGCGTAGAAGACATTATTGAGTTGGCTATCCTAGGATTACAAAGATACGTCCAGGATAGTGACGGATTACTAATCGCAGCTGCAAGAGGAAATGAGCAAAAAGAACTTGAAACAGAAAAAGAATTAAAAGAGAAGAAGAAAAACACCAGGAAAGAAGGATTGCATCAAAAAATGTTGCATGGGCAGTATGATAGACAGACAGAAGAAGTAAGAGGAACGGACTCATGGACGTGGTTAAAGGAAGGGAATATCAAAAGAGAAACCGAAAGCTTCATCATGGCAGCCCAAGAACAGAACCTTCGAACAAACCAAATCAAAGCAAAAATTGATAAAACCCAAAAAGAAGGCAATTGTAGAATGTGCGGAACAACAATTGAGACAGCAAGCCATATTGTAAGTGAATGTTCAAAACTGGCCCAGAAAGAGTATAACAGAAGACATGATTGGGTAGGAAAAAGATTCACTGGGAGTTATGCAAGAAATTTGAGGTTGATGTTACACCAAAATGGTACCAACACAAGCAGTTGCAGAAATTGAAAAATGCAAAATTTTGTGGGATGTCTCTATACAAACTGACCATGTCGTAGAAGCTTGATGACCAGATATGATTGCAGTGGATAAAGTTAATAAATATTGCAAGATCATCAACTTCGCCATACGTGTATGATAGCAAAATCGAATTAAAAGAATAAGAGAAAATCGAAAAGTACCAAGAACTGCGGAGAGAGTTAAAGAAAATGTAGAATATGAAAGTAAACATCACATCAATTGTAACTGGAGCGATGGGAGCAATTCCAAAGAAGCTGCGGAAAAGATTAGAGCAGTTGGAAATAAAGACGTAACTGGTAGAACTACAGAAAAGTGCTATATTATACAACTGCGAGAATACTACGAAAGGTCCTTGAAATTTGAGGATGCTTGTTGCCACCAAACTTCAAGAAGAAACCATTGGCCAAAACAACAAACTAATATGCAATAACATATTAATAATAATAATGATAATAATAATAATAATAATAATAATAATAACAGTTAATGAACTGCCAAAGACAATTTTAATTAAGAACGAAATTATTCTTAAAAAGACAATGTCGGGAATAATACAGGCAGAGTAACTTAGTTATTATTGCTAAAAAATCTAAATAACGAGCTACCAAATAATGTTGGCCTGAACCTTCACCCTGAAGTGCCTAAGGGTGAAGGAGTGGTCTGCTTATTGTTAATGTAACAGGTTACTTTACTACAACAATAATAATAATAGTATTTGACCCAGCTTCTCTATTTTTAAATGGCTCTTTGTCCCGCAAAACTCAACCCTATCAGGGCCGTGCTATTTTTGCTCGAAGGAAGGCTGTAGATTCTGCCCCCCCCCCATCATAATTTCTTTATTGTTGTGCCGAGTTTAATTAAACTTGGTAAAAATATTGAATATTAAATGCTCTACAAAATCAAGTATTCTTTGGCTCCACCAGCTTGCTGATGTCATTATTACGTCACTCAACCATTGATTTTACCTGAACTTTTTTAATGATGTCGCTTTTTACCTTCATTTCTCCAATAACTTATAAACAACACTATTCAATATGAAAACTTGTTCGAATAGTTCATTTTTTGTTTGTTTGCTATGTTTGTTTGTGACTTCAGAATGATATCACTTAACAGTTCTGAGTTTTCATTCCTAAATCTTTTTATTTTATACATTTCTCTTGCAATATAACGTTTTCTGCTATTTTCAGATTTTTTAAATTTTTCTAATATACATGTTGTTGCAAAAAACAAGAAGTTTTGATGACGTCATAAATGCGAGAAGATGACGTCATTCTAAGCTCTCAAACAAAGAAAAATGCCGTTAATTTTTTTTTAAAAAAAATTGGCTTTTGCATTTGGTGATATTTTCCTGTCGAACAATCTTTCGAGTCGAAAAACATTGCAATTATCTAACTCCGTTGGAAAATTATAATAGTTGTCTTTCATCTTGTAACTGCCATGGCTAAAGCTACATATCAGAATGTTTTCAATAGAATTTGAGTAAAAGTCACCAATTTTGATGTCATTTTGTTCATCCAGTGATGAGATATGAGTAAAAACCAAGTGGGGTGCCTATTCTCTCTCTCCACCCAAGATAGGGTTAACTATTACAATTATTTGTTTATGTTATACTAAAATACACTAGAACCTAATATATCCTTAAAAATGTCAAGGTTGATTTCCCACTCCCATCTTGTTCTAAAAAATCTCTTGACAGCAATCTTATACGTTTCTGGAATTCATAATGGCTTAAAACTATTGGGGAATTATAAGCGTTTTAATAAGAGTTTCTTGACCAATTACATACTTGAACTAATAGACGAGTTCAAGGTTACGGAAGCCATTTTCTAAAGGGGGCAAGAAGTCTGGGGCTAGCACGGTCGATACAGTATGTTTTATTCATAACAAAGCACATTTAAATAAAATTTGCGTCGAAGTTTGGCATAAACTTGCAGTTAGCGCCCGTATTTTTTTCTGAATTCTCTGGTGTAATGGCAAATAGGAATCGCTGTTGTGTTGGTGGCTGCAATAACGATCAACGGTACCCAAATTCGGTAGTAAAACGCTCACACGTAGCAAAGATGATTTGGCACAGATGGCCGAAAGGCAAAGAATTATCAGAGCTCTGGAGAAAAAGTGTATCGAGAGGGCACAAAGATTTCATCCCGGATCCGTCCATGACAGTATGTTCCAACCACTTCAAAGATAAAAAAAGGACTCATGAGAATCCAGTGCCAAAGTTGTTCATGACTGAATCACAACAGTGTAAAGCTTCTCCCAAAAAACGTCGTTTGCTTGATTATTGTGCCAGAGAAAGCAGAAATGAGGAAGTCGATAAAACCCTTGACGATGTTCCTGAAGATGATGCCCAAATTGCAGATTGTACTGTTTGTCCTTCTTTTCAATTTGCGCAAATAACCCGTGAATCTGATGTCCGATTCTACACTGGTCTTCCCGGCACAGAGACCTTTAAATTTTTGTTTGATTGGCTTGCTGTTAAGGCTAAACACATGCAGTACTGGCACGGCAGCAAACAAACGTTAGAAGAAAGTCCTAAAATTCCTCCCAAATCTTTAGATTTTTTGCCAAACAAACGTGGACCGACAAGAGCATTGACTTTAGAGCAAGAGTTTCCCCTTGTACTCATGCGGTTAAGGCTCACCTTGCTTGGACGTGATCTTTCCTTCCGCTTCAAAATCACCCCCGCCACTATGTCAAGCATATTTATCACCTGGATAATATTGATGTCCAAAGAGTTAGGGGTGTTAATTATTTGGTCAACCCGCTCCCAAGTTCGAAAAACCATTCCTAACTGCTTCAGGAAACTGTATCCAAAGGTTAGGGTGATTATTGATTGCTTTGAGATATTCACAGAAACGCCCAGTGCTTTGGACTTGGCTGCATCACTGTGGAGTGAGTATAAACATCATTATACGATCAAAGTTTTGGTAGGTATCGCACCAACAGGGGCAGTGTCATATGTGTCGCCAACATATGGAGGTCGTGCTTCAGATGTGTTCATTGTGAGAAATAGTGGCTTTTTAGAACTGATAGAGCCGTATGATCAAGTCATGGCTGATAGGGGCTTTAAAATTAAAGAAGATTTAATGATGGTAATGTCGACACTTTGTATACCTCCTAGCTGTGCGACATTGTCCCAAATGCTTCCTGGTGATACTAGGATAACATCCTCAATTGCAAATGAGAGAATTTGTGTCGAACAGGCAAGTCGAAGGGTGAAAACATTCAATATGCTAAAAAATGAACTTCCCATTACATTACTTCCACAAACAGACAATATTGTTAAAGTATGTGGTGCACTTTGTAATTTATTACCACCACTTTGTCAGTAAGTTTATAAAAATAACATAGTATATTTGAGAGGGTGTAAATAATAACTAACTTTTGTTTTTTATAAGTGTATTATAGTAAAGTAAGAGCCATGCTGTGAAAAAATCTAAGGCAAGGCTTACACAGTGAAATTCTTTGTTATTAATGTAGACTTTGATCAAAGTATTTCACAACATGAACTTATCCAAAGACTGCAGTTGCTTTAAAAGTTAATTGATCAAAATGAATTGTGATCAAAAAGTTTATTCACAGAAACCTTTGATGGGAAAAGCAGCTCAACGTAGACAATTGTTACATAGCAATAAAGATGAGTCTATAATCAACTCATGGTTACTGCACCATGCATGCACTGGACATCTGCATTTTGAGCATATGTGTTCTCCACCAACAGGAATAGCATCACACTGACAAACCGTGCATATATCAGGCAAGTGCATGTTGACATTAATATGCTCTGTAGGTAACTCTTCATCACAAGATGGAGGGTATTCTCATTTTTAGGTGAGAAACCAACATCTGTAAGGCAATAAGTGCAGATCCAGGATTCTTCTTCAGCTATCTCTATATACACACACGATAAATGCCACGAAGCATTGCAGCTATCACAACATACACTTTCTTCGTCACTGTTGTTGATTTCTGGCTTTTCTATAATGACTTGGTCACACTTTGGGCATATAAAAATGTCTCGATACCCTAAGACACATGGCAAAACATAAGTTTTGTAAAATCCTTATTTTAAACATATTCTAAATCAAGGATAATCTTTAGAATCAGTGATGGGTGTTGGTAGGTCCACACAACAAAATAAGCATGCGGAGCATTGACCTGGCACAATTTGAATTTGAACTTGAGTAAAGTATTTATGTTTCTTTCTCAATGTTGGTTTTCCATCTTCATCTTCAAGAAAGTCAACTTGATTGTACACTTTTTTTTCATGAACATTCAAGTTCCTAACTGAAAATGGACATTTGACTTCCACTGTAGCAAGAGGACAACATTTACACTTGAATAGCCCATCTGGTGAACCAGCTATAAATGGGCGGTCTGCTTTCACAAACATACCGCACTCCTTGAAACCTTGCAGGCCTCCTTCATGCTGAGGACCAATGGTAGACAGAAAAGCTTTCACACCATCACTTTCATGAACTATTCCCCACTTAACAGCTGGTAAATAAGAAATATCATCACCTTTTGTTATGATTCGATTCACTACTTTTGTGTACTGTTGCTTTTTCTTTCCTTTTTGTTTCAATATGCTGTTTGTTTCGGTATACACATTATGAGCATTTGAAGCTGTAATCCGACCACATCTCTGAGCATACCATACATCATTTGTTTGTTGACCTCGAGTAACCTGTTCAATCTTCTTAACTTGAGCCGAGTTAAGTTAGATGCTTTCAAGAAAAATTGATGTATTTTCTTCAATTGGCTTTGCAATGTCTGAAGATGACAAAAAGTCCGAAGCTGCTTCAGTTATAGTAGGAGGTATGCCATCGTTCAACTCTAATCCAACAGAGGTCAGAACACAAGCACCTTCATTAACTTTTTTAATGCCATGGAGAAGACTTGTCACTCTTTCATCAGTCATCTCTCTTTGAAGACAGTATCGTGGATCAAATGTTTTTAGTGCATCATTGTTATCTGGGGTAGTTGGCTTACCTTTCTTTGTTTTTTTGTCCTTGCTGAAAAGAATGTCACAAATTCTGCGTAGTTTCACTTCCTTTTTTGTTCCCTTGTTCCACCCTTGGGGTACACTGGTGCAAGCTGGTGAAATATAACTCTTCTTATAAGCATAATTTATCTTATAGAGAACTGCAATTACATGATTACAGGCCTCACCAGATCCAGCAATACAAGTACACCATGAAGTGCATAATGGCAGCTTGTCTGTTTTTTCCTTAACACAAACCCATACCTTGTGGGAATCATCATTGACCCGTTGCGATGGACGCACTTCAGACTTCAAAAACACAATGTCTTTATCTGTTGGACTGACACAGAACCACACCGTTCCAACGAAACCACTCATCCAGTAGGAGTATGCCTTCGGGTCCTTATATACCCCAATGCAGTCAGTTTCAACTGCTTTAACTTTCAGAATGTGGCCAAATAGCTTGCCATCATCAATTTCCGGCCATTTGCTGACATCATCAATCCAAGCTGTGTCAGGTATGGAATTTGGATCAGTAGCAAGACCATGTTGTTTTAACCGATCGTGGTATACTTTTTTGAGGGCTGTATTTATTTCCTCTTGGCTGTATTTTATTGAAACATTTAACTCGTATGCGCCAAAAGATCTAGCGACAAGCTCAACTTTCTTCCCGCATTGGCTTAGCCCTCGCAAAGATAAAAAATCTTTTAACGAAGAGACAGTCATCCCAAAGAAGTCGTCATACTTGTAAGTCTCTTTTTGCGGCTGTACCGACATAATTATGTAATCAAATCCTCTTCACAAACCATCATTCAAAATTGATCCTGCTTATGAATTTGAAGAGTTTTGAATCGGAAAAAGCAGATTTTCTAGTTTTCAATAAAACAAAACAGCCAAACACTTGCCAAGCACTTGTTAGAATATTTTAATAGCCGCGCTCGCCCAGGCTTCTTGACCCCCTTTAGAAAATGGCTTCCGTAACCTTGAACTGTTTTATTCATTTGAAATTTCTGTAATGCAGCTCAAATCCTTAACTTTAGTATGCTAATATGTTATTTACCTTTTGCTGTTTATCACCAGAAAATTAATATACCCTCCTTAACGCAAGTTCAGGCTCATTAACGTGAAAATACATTCATTTTATCAAATCGATGCTCAATTACGCTTTTGTCACATTTATTTGAAATTTTTGCATAGAAATTGACATTCATTAGCGTAGACGCCCATTGACACCATTCTACTATACATTAAGGAGAATAAAATTTCAATTGTTCAAGTCAGTTGTCCAGTCTGTTGCTTGGTCGATTTAAGGCTATATGGAATTCTAACATGTATTTCAAAGTGTTAACGAAATTATGTTAATAGCACTTTTTAATAAGCATCAACTTTAGCATCTCTGGAAAAAAAAATCGTAATCAAACTTTCATGCAGAATATTAATTGTACAATCGTGTACTGTAGGCTTTGATTGAGAAATATTTTTTTGTAAGTCGTGAAATATACGTGTCAAATAGCTAATCTTAAAATAACTGTTTATGAATTTTTAGAAGAGACCATGTTTAAATGATTATGAGATAAAACTATCAAATTAGTAAATAAACCGGTGAACTTGGACTTCCGATAAACAGATGTTGAAAAGCCATTTATGAGGGGAATTAAGACTTCCAAGAAAGGAAGAAATGAATTACTCTTTTACGAGAAAATATATTTCAATGTTGTG
This sequence comes from Heliopora coerulea, assembly GCA_030142905.1. Taxonomy (NCBI): domain Eukaryota; kingdom Metazoa; phylum Cnidaria; class Anthozoa; order Scleralcyonacea; family Helioporidae; genus Heliopora; species Heliopora coerulea. The sequence continues at coordinate 72,606 of JASJOG010000059.1, read as the reverse complement.
AATTAGATAGTCCTGGAAGGGGCTCAGCAGAATAAAACGCGGTCGGCAGAGTGACTAACAGCAAAACAGTCTTCGGCATATTGGTGAAATAAAAGGGATTTGAACTGTCCAAACGAATTCAGATTACAAATGAACTTCAATTGTTTTACTTTCTTATCTTTTAAACGTGTCAAAATTCTGCACAACTTTAAATCGACCCTGCAGCAGAACGGACAACCGTTATTCTTCTTAATGGTCGTCAGCTGGGGCTACTAAATGTCCTTTGATGCAAATCGTTGAGTACCTATGTTAATGTATGTTTGTTTCTAAACAAAAATTTTAAATGAACATTACAAAAACGTTAATGGGTGTCTATTTATTAAAATGAATACATTATTACGATGAGTCTGAGGTTAGCGTTAATTATACTATGTTTTCTGGTAATGAACAAGAAAAGGTGTAATATCATCAGCATACGGATGATAATTACTATCTAATTTACCATCTTTTGGGTAAGACTTAAATATGTTAAATAATACTGGGACGAGATGCAATCGTAGAGGAACACCAAAATTAATGATAGTGACAGAAACCCAGACCTCCTATCATCAATCTGAAGAAATTGAGACCGGTTTGATGTGTAACGTGTATTGCAAAACCTTGACAAAGTGTCTTTGTATAAAGTTGTTATCTCAATAAATTTAATAAATTGTTGAAGAACTAGGTGTTCACAAATGTTAGATTGCACTGGTTAAAAACATGTGGGTCTGAAGTCTTTATAGGGTAAAAGATTTTGGGTTAGCGGTATTAAGCTAACACGACTTATTTTCCAAGCTGATGGAATTGCACGTCTGGTTGTAAATTCATTAATGATATAAGATGATGGAGACACAATATATTGGGAGGATAGTTTCAAGAATCTTACTAGTCAATTATAAAGCCAGTACAGCAGTCAAATCGCTTACAAATCAATTGCTTATTTATTATTATTGCTCACTTATTATTATTGAAAGTGACCTTCTATATATCAAAAAAAGTGTCTGCGCAAGGTTCAGGCTAGGGTAATATAAATCATAGCATGTCATGTTTACTTCTATAGTTTCAATAGCAAGAATACGTTGCGATGATGTGGCAAAAATTGGTTTAGTTCTGTTTGATCAAACCTTTTGCTTTTCACACTCAAATTAAGAACGTGAGGAATAATCCTTCGTAGGGATCATGCAGTTTATTATTTTTACGATGTCTTTCCTCGTTTTATTATCTAAAGAAAATATTTTTGTTAAAAAAATGTTTTGTTAGGAATTTAGTTTTATGCGATAAATGTTGGAAATGCGGGAACTTGGAGATGTCTTGAATGAATGATACATGAACATTCGTCAAGCTTTTAGCGCAGCGAGGTAAGAGCTTGACGAAGGTTCATCGATCGCTCATTTAATTTAGTTTTATTTGGTGAAAGGAAGTCATCCTGATGGAAAAGAGTTAATATTTACGAATCTTAGCTATTATTCGATAACGATAAAATATCAACTTTTGAATAATTCATAGAAATAAGCCGAGTAAGACCCAATTCCCTATCCTCACCATTCATAAATGGCGGAGACTAATTTCAAACACTAACAAGTAAAGGAAGGAAGGAAGGAAGGAAGGAAGGAAGGAAAAAAGGAAGGAAGGAAATAAAGAAAGGAAGGGAGGAAAAAAGGAAGGAAGGAAATAAAGAAAGGAAGGAAGGAAAAAAGGAAGGAAGAAAAGGGAGGGAACGAAGGAAGGAATGGCCGGATGGGCAGATGGGCGGACGAACAAACGTGGAAAGTTTCGAAAGGGTCAACAAACGAATGGATGGAGTGAAATGACGAAAGAAAGATAGAACGAACTTATTTATGAACGAAAGAAAGAAAGGAACAAACAACATCCGAATGAGCAATGAAGAAAAGAATGAAGTACGATATCTGTATTTGCGACAGCTTGCAGGATTGTTAATGAAAATTCCTTCCTTTTAATATCAGAGTTTCATTTCTGTCTTTTCATATAGTTATTATCACACAGGAATGTTCAAAATGCCCTTCTGACTGTAGCTATCCAATTATCTGTTACCCACAATGTTCCACCACTTGTTGCTCACCGTCACAAGTGCCTACTTGCCTCAGTCCTTGTTCTAGTACATGAGCACCGGTCTGTACCACGACGTGTTGTGGCATGAGTAGAAGATCTAAGATAAATTTATAAAATTTCAACCAAAATTTAATTCAATGTTATGATTCCTGTACTTTTTGAATGTCTAATAACCAATGTAAAAGTTGCGTGAATTTAAATAAAGTAATAAACAGCAAATAACATGGATTAGTTTTATTTGGTTGTCTCAATATCTTATGTTGTATCAATATCTTATGTTGTATCAATATCTGTTCCTCTTCCACCTTAGCTTATTCACATGAGGGAAAGCGGTACTTAGGGTCAGCTTGAAAAATAAACAACGTTTAAGCAATGCAGCCAAAGTCTCGTGAATTACCATTAAACTTCTCTGGGAACATTTATGTTTTAACAATCAGTGTTTAATAAGAATTACGTTTCCAATACTTCTTAAGAATCAGGTTTAGCGCTAGTATACTCATTAAGAATATTTCATGAATTAACCTACACTGCTAAAGTCAACTAGAAAAGTTAACTAGAGCGGAATTCCAACTCACATCTTCAGGTTACCAGATCGGTGCTATAGTAATTGTGATATTGAATCAATCGCCGGTTCCCCTAATACGTCTGCTAAATACAGCTACCAGAATGCCTTTCGAAATCTTGCTTGTAATGTTAATCGGAGCAACTGTCTTTCAATTCGCTTTGGGAATTCAATGTTTGCACGAAAATGAAAACACGGCAACGAGTTCTGGTAGTTGTATTCAACTGACGTAATAATGGGAACCGTCTATTGGGAGCAGTGCGCTCAACCTCGTTTTATCCAATTAAGTGCACGACAGATTCCGGCAACACTTTAACGCTGAATATCTGTGAGGATATGCAGTGTTTCGACACAATTTCTGAATCATCCTCAGGGTAACATGGAGAGGATATTTCATGATTTGATCTACGTGCACTGCTTCTAGTCAACTAGAAAGTTGGCCAGAGCGAGATTCAAAATCGCATCTTTGGGTAACGGGACCGCTGCTCTACCATTTTGATTTTTGAAACGGATAAAACGAGCATTCTGTTCCCAGTTGACTGCATAGCTCAATTGGTAAAACAGCGGTCTGGTAACCCAAAGATGCGATTTCGAATCCCGCTTGAGTCAACTTTTGTAGTTGATTTTAAGCAGTGCATGTAGCCATTAATTCATGAAGTATTCTCTCCATGTTATCGCGAGGGTGATTATGAAATACTCACTGGCTTTTAAAAGTAGTTACTGCATTTATGTATTTGTACCTATTCAGATTGACCGCTTTACTCATTTAAACTTATTGTTAGTTAGTTAAGATACGTTATGCCTAATATGGGTAAAACACGACGTTGAGGATAGCGAATTTCAAAATGACTGATTCAATTTGGAAGCAAAATACTTAATTCCGCTGAATTTTACTTGTTCATTAACAAGTAAATAGTATGTGAAAAATTACCACCATCAATGTCTCACATGCGGGAAATTCCCAGATTATATCTATTGACGTCACAATAACGTCATTGCTGTTGCCAATGCAAGCAAAGTATTACCAAAATGGTAAAAAGTTAAAAGATTGATAACTGCTGTAACTGATCTCAAAGAATATCAACGTTTCGAGCAAAGGCCATTCGTCAGGAAAGAAACGTGTTCTGAAATAGGAGTAGCAACTAGACTGGGTTTTATACGAACAAGAATTATGTGATAAAAAGTTAACCAATAAAATGCGAGGAAAAAAAGCAAACAAATCAACGACTCGGTAAAGACAAGGAAGTTATTTGCTATTTTAAACGACGATCAGCAAAGTGACATCGGATTAAGCCCGAGGGTGTCCAGGGGAATGGATATATGTATGTGGTACAGCAGGGGAAGCTGATGTTATTATTTGCCCATGCTAGAAATGAACAAAAACTTTTATTACGACCTGTTCAGACTGGGTGCCCGGGTACGGTGCCCCGGCACGAACACCAGTGTGAACGCAGTATTTTCATGGTGCCCAATGGATAATCTGGGAACCGGTGCTTTAGCACGGGCACTGTTTTAAACCTTGAACTTTAACACCATAGCACCAGTGTGAACACGATTTTGTCAGTTCCCGTTTTTTCCCGCATGTTTACTTGCAGATTAGCGAATTATTAACAGAAACGTTTCATAATAATCTGACACTGCCGAAGTGAAAACAAAATTGCACGTGCGAAGTGGACAGAAGAGGAGACTGTTGCACTTATCGAAGCTTATAGTACTAAAACAGTACAAGATAGCATAGAAGGTATGAGTTCGAATAACAAGCTGTATGAGGAGATAAGAAGAATTATGAAAGACGAGTCACAGGTGGAAAGAACGGAATCACAAATAGAAACAAAGCTGAAGAAACTGAGAAGTGGATACAGCCAGTCGAAAGATCGAATGAAACCATCAGGTGCTGAACGGCCATACCTTACTAGTACACTTACGAGTGTACAGAAAGCGGCCCTCCAGAGCTGAGACTGGCTCGATAGAATTCTCGGTAAGAAAATTTAATCCTGATTTTTCGTAATGACACATAAAACAAAGTCTTCATCGTCAATACACATTACTATTCTCTTTTTCATTAATATTGAAGCTCCTGCACTTTAAAATAAGCCCTCCGAAAAGTGCCATCCGTTAAGGACGGAAGGTAGTTGCATGCCTGTTTACCACTTTGATTACAACAAAAACATGGGAACACTTGACAATTTTCCAATGGCTGGGGGGGGGGGGGGGAACTAGGGAATCTTACGTTGATCCATCCCATGTTAAGCACCCTTAGTATTATGGTAGATGAACGATCTTCAAGCTCGATACTCAGAAAATGATTTCGGAGCCCCGGACAGGGATCGAACCCTCAACCTTCTGATGACGGGTTAGACACTCTAACCCCATTGAGCTACCGAGACTCAGATGGTGAGCTAAGGTGCAAATTCGATATATATGTGCGACCTAACCGGTCATTAGAAGGTTGGGGGTTCGATCCCCGTCTGGGGCTCAGAAATCATTTTCTGAGTATCTAGCTTGAAGATCGTTCATCTACCTTAATATATCCAAGCTCTCACGTTTCTCAAACATCAAACTGATGTCACCTCAGTTCACCATCTGAGTCTTGTCTGCTCAATGGTTAGAGCGTCTCACAAGTCATCATAAGGTTGTGAGTTCGATCTCCGCCTGGGACTCGGAAATCATTTTTCTGAGGATAGAGCTTGACAATTGTTCATCTTTTATCTCAAGATGTCATTCTTGTAAATATATATATATATATATATATATATATATATATATTATTAAGAATTGATTTTATTATTAAGAATTGAATTTATTATTGAGAATTGACAAGAAGTAACAGAGTAATATTCCGACTCTATTTCAGGGTCATTATCAAACCAAATGAATAACAAGGCTTGCTAATCACTATATATATATATATATATATGGAGGTAATGCCGATTAAGTAGATATTTGAAGGAGGAAAATCTCGAGTGTGTGAATATTGTTAAGACCCAACCGGGACCTGTTGCGAAAAATGCAACATTGGGCCTTCCGGCTGGGAATCGAACCCGCGACCTCGCCAATCTAGTGCGATGCTCTGCCAACTGAGCTACGGAGGCCGTTGCCAAGAGCATGGCCACGAGTTCAGTATATATATGGCATTTACACTCGAACCCTAACTGCATATAATGGAGGTAATGCCGATTAAGTAGATATTTTTAAGTAGATATTATTAAGTAGATATTTTCCTCCTTCAAATATCTACTTAATCGGCATTACCTCCATTATATGCAGTTAGGGTTCGAGTGTAAATGCCATATGTATACTGAACTCGTGGCCATGCTCTTGGCAACGGCCTCCGTAGCTCAGTTGGCAGAGCATCGCACTAGATTGGCGAGGTCGCGGGTTCGATTCCCAGCCGGAAGGCCCAATGTTGCATTTTTCGCAACAGGTCCCGGTTGGGTCTTAACAGTATTCAAACACTCGAGATTTTCCTCCTTCATATATATATATATATATATATATACATCAAGAGATGCTTACATGAAGCGGCTCATCGAGAAGACGGAAAATGTTATAAGACGCATGAGATGGAAAGCTCATTTCTTCCTCCACGGCAACAAAGACACATGCGACAACAGCACATTTGGTTTAAAATCCGTCAAATCCCCTCCTCAAATTACCGAGATGAAACCTTTTGAAGAAGATCTCATCCAGATGATCGAAGGTATAAAATTCGGAAGAACGAACGACCACTTCCTAGTTACACTGTCGAAAGACCTGAAGAACATCCAATCGTCTTCCAGTGTCCTCATATTCGCTGATAAGACTAGGAACATCTACGAAGACCCACGCGATACATACAACAAACTGCTGACGGAAAATGTGACCAAATCCTACAAACTCGGCAACGAAGAATCCATACTAAGCATCGACAATGAACTAAAACAAATAGCAAGCCGTCTATCTATCAGCGACAGAATCCAAACAATCACGAAACGTGAAGCATTCATCTCACTCAAGGACCATAAAAATAATTTTCAAAACAACCCAACATGCCGACTCATAAACCCTTCGAAAAGCGAATCTGGAAAGGTTAGCAAAGTACTGCTAGACAACATCAACCAAGTAATTAGACACCACACCAATGTTAACCAGTGGCGAAACTCCCAAGCAGTAATCGACTGGTAGAAAAGCATAAACGATAAAAACAGACACTCGTTTGTAAGCTTTGACATCGTCGACTTCTACCCATCCATCTCTGAAGACCTCCTGGATAAAGCCATCTCCTGGGCCCGACAGCTAACCAGAATCACAGATTACCATGTTGCCATCATCAAACAAGCACGAAAATCAGTCCTGTTTACCGGAAAAAGACCATGGGTTAAGAGAAACAACCATAACCTGTTTGATGTTGCAATGGGGAGTTACGACGGTGCCGAGGTATGCGAATTAGTCGGCTTGTTTATTCTCAATGAGCTAACCAGTAAATTTGGGAAAAACAACGTAGGCCTTTACCGAGACGACAGCTAGCACTTCTAAAGAAAACTACCGGTCGATTAGCTGATAAAACAAGGAAAGAGCTAATCAAGATTTTCGACCAACTTGGCCTAAAAATCACAGCCCAAACTAATCTGAAGAGTGTAAACTTCCTCGACATCACGTTCAACCTGATAAACGGTGACTACCGACCTCACAGAAAACCAAACGACGACCCACTGTACATCAGCAGCCACTCCAACCATCTCCCATCAATAATCAAACATCTCCCAGCCTCCGTCAATTCTCGCATTTTACAATTATCATCAAACCAATCAACCTTCAACTCTGCAGCACCAATATACGAAGACGTACTAAGACGTAGCCACTTCAACACCAAACTCCAATATATCTCCGACAGCGACAAGAAACTTAAATCTACATCGTCCCAAAAACGTAGACGCAGAAACATCATATGGTTCAACTCACTGTATAATAAGATCAAATCAAAAATTGGCCATAACTTTCTAAAACTAATTGACAAACATTTTCCTGAATCATGCACTCTCCACAAGGTCTTTAACTGGAACGCAGTCAAAATAAGCTACAGCTGCATGGACAACACGAAGACTATGATCACCAAACATAACTCCCGAATCCTAAATAAAAATAAGAATAGAAAGCTTTAGAGAACAGATAATTGCAATTGCAGAAGAAAAGAACGGTGCCCGCTCCAAGGTAACTGCTTAACTAACAACATCGTCTATAGAGCCGACGTAACCACGACAGACACCAGAGAGACAAAACAGTACATAGAAACGACAGCAAACAGTTTTAAAGAGCGATACAGAAACCACATCAAATCCTTCGAAGACAGAAAGTTATCCAATGAGACTGAACTATCAAAAAACATATGGGATCTAAAATCGAAAAACCAATCTTTTGGTACAAAATGGGCAATCGTGAAAAGGGTCACGGCCTACACAAGCGGAGCAAAAAGATATCACCTTTGCCTAGAGGAAAAACTTTGCATCATGAAATCACGCCTAAAAAACCTTCTCAACAAAAGATTAGAGATCGTCTCAAAATGCAGACACCGGAACAGATTTCTCATCTCAAACGGAGAAGCCACACGAGGACAACAGCGATGAGTCATCCAACCCGCGCAAACCATAACGTCAGTGAACAGAGAAAAAGGAGACAATGAATCGACGCTGTTTCAGTTGCCTGAAGACCGCATCCGCGTGAAACTCGGAGTAGCAACCACAAACTTTTAAGCGAAATCTCACTACACACACACACACATATATATATATATATATATATATATATATATATATACAGTGGGTGGGCAAGAAAAAGTGGCCGTCTACCAAAATGTAAGTTTCTTTGATGCATAAAGATTCTGAGTGACAAAAACCTGGAATAACAGGAGATATGCGATACGTGTCATTTATTACCACTTCGTGCGCATAAATTTTTCGCGTATGGTATGAAAATTGTGTACCATAAGCATTGCAAGCTAAATTACGGTGTAACAGTTGTTAGATGAAAAAGTTAGATCATTATGCAAATTTCCAAGTTACGGAGCCGCTGAATTACAACGAATATGAAGACAAGAAAGCAAATTCAAGACGAAAAGGCAAAGAAAAAAGTCGGAAGAAACCATGAAATACTTGGCATGCTAAAGGCTGGGGTTAGTGTTCACCAAATTGGAAAGGAGTTTGGTCTCAGTTACTCAGGAGCAAAGAAGCTTTGTGCCAAGTTAAAATCAAATGGGAATTGCTATCGTACTCCTGGTTCAGGACGAAAGCGCAAGACCAGTGATCCAAGTGACCGTTGAATAGTAAAGCATTCTAAAATAGTAACCCCAACCAAGAAACAGCTGGCTAATGAATTAGAAGCTCCTATTGGAGTAAAAGTTTCCACCTCAACTATTCAGCGACGTCTTAGAAAAAAGGGAATACACTGGAGAAAAAAGTCAAAGAAAGCATTCGTGAGTGAGAAGAATCGCAAAGAGCGTTTAGCATTTGCTCGTAAATATGTCCATTGGGATATTGATCAGTGGAAAAGGGTTGTTTCGAGTGATGAGTCACCAATTACTCTGCAAAACAATTCTCAATATTTTTGGCGGACTGATAAAGAGAAAATGGCAACTCATTCAATGCAAGGCACGGTAAAACACCAAAAGTCATTTAACGTGTGGGGTTGTTTTTCCTGGAATGGTGTTGGGATTTTACATCGAGTTAAAGGAATAATGACTGGAGAAGTGTATGGCAAGATTTTAATTCATCATCTTGTTCCCTCTGCTCGTCGATTGTGCCCTGATGGTTTTATATTTTAGCATGATAACGATCCAAAACATACTAGTGGAGTTGTATCGAGATACCTGAAGAATAAACAAATTAATGTGATGCAATGGCCAGTGCAATCACCAGATTTGAATCATATCGAGAATTTATGGCCTAAGCTTAATCCGGCAACGAAAGACCGTAAGCCAAAGAATGAAGATGAGCTGTTTGACATACTCAGTCATTAACACTAAGTCTGGACATGTTATTATTTACATCATTGAATTCATTAAACAAACGGAGAGAAGGTAGTATCAGGCAAGAATCAGACTTCAGCTAATATATTTCGATATGAAGCTCCTCTCCGAGGTTCGTTTTGTCGGGATTCCAAGTTACTCGTCCTACCTCCTTAATCTATGTCCAGCCGACAATTTAAAGAAATATAAAAGAAAGCACAAACCAAAAACAAACATCTTAAAAATCCGAGATTCGGATTATAAACAAGACAATAGAATTTAACGGCAATATTTCGTATTTATTTCAAAGACATCGTCAGGCCGATTGGCTTACATACAATTAGCAACAAACTTATATAGGATGGATGACATAACCAAAGAAACGTTTCTATTTTCATATTTCACTTATGACTAATTCACAGGATGTGAGAAGTATCACGTCTGTCAATTACTTAAACAGTACTAACTCCTTAGAAGCGTTCAGGTCCGTGTTTATCTCTGGACCGTTGAACCTAATGAGAAGGGATTCTTAGAATGACAGTAAATTGGAGTTATATGATGTTCTAGAATGAATGATTTTGCAGTTGTTGAAAATAAGAGGTTTTATTAGAGAAGGAGAGTTTTAGTTAGGGTGGCTGGAGTTCAGTTGGTCAAACACATTGTTCATGTTAATTAAATATTGAGCGTGTTCACAGTTTAGGAAGTGTTGGGTCACGGCACTATTGTTGTGTTGAATGCTGTATTCTAAAAGCCGTTTTTCGAGGCATCAATCCATTTTACCAGTGTATCTATGAGCGCATCCAGGGTACGAAGCCTGATCAATAACATTGCTGTGGGATGTGTGGGGAATTATGTCTTTGTTTGAGAGAAAGGGATCTTTTTGTATTATAGATTATAATAAGATTAACCTGTCCTTAAGACGACGGAGTTTCGGTAAACAATTCTTTAGTAAATTATCAACTTTTCGTCCGAGGTATGGTAATCAAACTCAATTCTTCGGTCTGGGTATCATCAAGTTGGTTATCGGAGGGGTTGAGAGGAAGAGTGTGCTTTTTCTTTAGTTTTCTTAAAAAAATATAAGGTATAATATATGAAGTCTAATAATTCAATAAATTCTAGATTCAACCCATTTATCGAAGATTTTCTAAAGACGGGGAAAAATAATAAGAAAACCAAAAGTAGGACTCAGGCGACTGGGCCAAAATCTTTTGAAAAATATTAAGAATGAGTTGCTTAAAGGGGTACTTCACTCAAAATACAAGTTGGGTTCATATGAAAGATCTTACCAACATTAGGCCATCGGCAAAATTTCTCTGGTTAATTTCATTTAGGTAAGGAGATATTGCACGCCAAAGTTCGAAATTTTGCCAAATTTGCGACGCCATGTTGTCTTTCCCAAGCAGATGCCGATTGTCAGCGGAGTACTTCTTGCTCGATTACCAATGTTGTTTTGAAGTAAATTACAAATGAGCGTTGTTGGAGAGAGTTCTTCTGAGGAAGGTTTTTCTAGTTCAAGCCGTTCGAACTCCTCAAATCTGGATGTAGACGATTTCCTCGAAGATAACCTTAACCTGGATGGTGTTCAAGGTTATCAATTTCAACCTAGACGAAATTCATACACTGGGGAATCAAGCGAATCTGATTACGGCGATGTGGATGAGTCGGTCAACATTGAACCAAGTTCTGTCGCTCGACTGGATAACTTGGACTGGTAAATTTTAATTGAACTTCTCGTTACTTTTTTAAGTAATGGTATTGTATGAGGAAGATCTTCTGTAAACTTTTCTTGCCGATATCACCAGAATATTTCGAACCAGTTTCACAGGGATTCGAAACATTCCCATGGCCACTCGAAATAAAACAACATCTCCCTTCATTTTCAGGTGTACGGGCAAAAACTGCCAAATAATGGACAGAAAAGAGGAATGCATTTGCTGTCAGGAAATTCAAGTGGTGCTAGATAAGAACGAGGAGGTGTATGAAGTTGAGAGACCGCGAAAGTGCTACTGTTGCATAACAGATAATCCTAGTTTTCTTGCTGTTTGTATAAATCGTTGGAGCTTGCAGGCTGCCTGGTTTCAGTGTAAACAACAGTATGGATCAAAGGCAATTGAGGGACCAGAACATAAAATCCAAAGACACGTGATTGATTACGTTTGGTACAGGAAAGGATAAACGAGGTTTTAAATCGTATTCTTATGGCAACATAAAAGACGAGATTCTTCGTTTTGTTGACGATCCAAAAGCTGGAATAAGTACTTTCGAGTTTGTAGAATGGGTAAAAACACATAGCGATGTCTCTGTTCACGCGTTCGATGCCAGATACAAGAAGTTTTTCAATTACAGTACGCTATAAACTAGGGTAGTTCTTTGTTATATTGTAAAGTTCATCATTTGCATCCGATTCTCGATAAAGAACTGAAACGAGCAGCTTGTGAAGCAAATAAGGGTGGTGCCAAGAATATATTGAAAAATTTAGTTGAATTAAAATGGAGGAAGAGAAGCGATAATATACTTAAATTCGATATAATAAATGATATTATTGATTTAGAATGTAATGACACACTAATAATGTTACCAGAGGATAAGGTTGAAGAAACAATAAATATAATCGTGGAAAAGTTTGAGGTGCAAATACAGTATCTACATTGGTTGAATTCGGGTAAATTAGGCGGGTTTATAGATCGTAGAAACAATATATTTGTACTAAACGATGACTGGGATATAAGAAAAACGATTTGTGAAAAATTACATGACATATAGAGCTAATGATTTCGAATGGAAAAATCAAACGATTACTAAATTGGCTTTTTCTTTATTTAAGATCCAAAATGATTATTTACCAGAATTGTCATATAATTCGAGAGTTCGAGAGGTGTTAGACAGGTTTGAACCACGAGCTTTGTATTTTTGTGATCCAAACTATTTCGATGAGGACAATCAACAACAATATAAGCATTTCGATATTTGTTCGAGTTATTCCAATGTGTTATTGAAGAACGGACAACCCATACCTATTTATAATAGTCATGATAATATAGCAGAGTTTAAGGATATTCGCGATCTAGAAAAAACTGATGAATTTTATATAGAAGAGGTAGTGTTAGACAAATATGGTTGCGACCTTGAGATTGAAGCTGGGTTTTATTCAAGTAACCTTATGAAATATTAAATTCACGTGCTAAATATGAACCCTTCTAATATTAGATATAAATTAAATAAGAGTTAAAGCCCGAGAACGGAGGCTTTACGCCAGATACATTCAAGAACTTTATTGAATATATATTTGATAATTTCCACCAGAAACAAGCCAAATTATTAGCTAACAGTTTTATTGGCAATTTAGCGACTAAATATAATAAGATAAATCATGGTTTCACTTGTCGAAACTATCAAACAGCCATGAATATATGGACTTCTAGAGTTGCCGAGAAGATGAACATATCTATTGATAACTACAACAATCTTTATCTGATTTGCGAACAAAAATTAGAACGCTTATTTCGTGAAACGTGTAGTATTAATCGTTTTGTTGTATCAAAAGCGATTCTTTATGCGGTAAATTTAATAGAATCATGTTACGGGCCCAACAGTGGATTATTGTCGGTTAATGCAGATGGCATATTTATAATAAATTCAAAGAGAATCTTCAAACGAAAGGAAGATGTTAAATTCTCCACAAAAATGAGTGGAAGAGTGTTTGAAGAAGACAAATTAATATCATATTTTGAGAAAAACGATCGCGAGAATTTAAATATAGATGATTTTCAGTTGAATATCGGCGAGGGTCGTATTATAAATAGTCCTGCTGGTTCGGGAAAAACTCACAAATTAATTGAACAATTTATAAAAGAAGATAACCCTTTGATTCCTTCATTCACAAATAAAGCGATTCAAAATGTTAACGAGGGAACTATTATAAGATTAAGACCAAGTGAAGAAGATAATGTTTTGCCTAGCAAAATAGACCAAATATGTAAGACATTTGATTCTTATTTTTGCGAATGGAATGATAAATAATATTAAGAGTATCAAAAATAAAACGGTTTTCATCGATGAAATTAGTATGGTACTTAATAAATTTATAACTATATTATATAAACTCTGGTTAGAACGCAACTTTAAACTTATCATATTTTTTGGATCCAAATCAATGTAATCCTGTTGAAGGAGGGAGTCACATTTGCTATGATTATATAAATAGTGTATCAGTAAGACAAATGTGTTCAACTTTAGAAACATTAGAATAAATTGAGAATTGTGGCAGATATGATACGAAAACCAAAAACATGTTAGATTTCTTCTTAAGTAAAGGTTATATATCCAAATTAAAGAAGTCAAAAGATGGAAAACGAATTATTACAAGATAAGGGATATTCAACCCTCTAACAAAATCGTATAGAAACATCTGTTATTTAAGTAAAACATGGAAGAGAATTAATAGAGTGTTGTGAAAGATTTATACAAGAACATAAACCATTGGTTGTAAAAATGTCAAATTCCAATACGAAAATGAGAAAGAAGAATATATAATTTGTGAAAACATGCCAATAATAGCTACCACAAGTTTGAAAGAAAAGAATATCTATAACGCTATGGAGTTCAAAATTCGGGGCATGAAGGGAAATAAAAAATTAACCTTTTTAATAAACGGCCAGGAATTTGCCGAGGAAGAATTTTCAAAATCTTTTATGCCATCGTGTATATACTGTATATCACGGAGGCGAGATAAACAGACACTATAACATATTCGATATAAACAGAAAGAATAAGAAACAGTTTTATACCGCATTGCGTAGAACGACATAATTTGAATATATTCATTTGGACGAAACTATGCTACTAAAATCTTACTAAAATAGAAAATTATCAGGTTTAGAAATGATTAATGCTAAATATAATTCGCTTTTCAAAAATGGAAAAATTTATGAGGTTTTGTTTGGTAATGAATTCATTTATTTTGGCGGTACATGTGAAGAGTTACAAACAAGATTGATATGGCCTAAAAGCAATAATAAGAGTCAAGTTTACAACTACAAAAATAATAGTCCATATATTAAATTGATCGTGAACGCCCCTTCTAAAGATAGAAAAGAATTGGAAAAAATAGGAACTGAATACATAATATTGTACTCAGGAAAGTATGATTAAAAATTGTCAAACAAAAAATGTAATCCATTAAAACCAAAAAAAAGGCAAAACATGAATTTGAAAGAGAAGATGAAGATAAATTAAGGACTAAATTAAAATCAGAGAAAAAGATCAAAATCAAAGAACATGCAACCATGTTTAAAAAAGATACGATTGCGAAAAGGTACGAGATTGCAAACAAAATCAAGAGTCAATGACCAATCTAAAGAGGCTGAAAATAAGCACCTTTGTAAAAAAAAGAAGAACACATCAATAAATTCATTGTAAGGTTTGACTAGATTAGGGGCCATCAAATGCTAAAATGATGTAATTATTTTCTATGATATACATTTTTTCTTTCTAGTATTTGGGGATCAAACAGTTAAAATTAAAACATGTTATCATCCGAAACCATTAATTCATCGTAAAATTTAACTACCGATGGGAACCGACCGATAGTTGACTCATTTATTTGGAGGCCTAAAATCAGATTTAGCGGGGTTTTGGAAGACCTGGGAAATTTTTGACAATTGGGGAAATATGTAAAACCATGAAGCGGAAAACCTAATGGTGAATAAAAAATATAGAAGTGTGAAAACGGGAGTGGTAGTTGAAATTTGCTTTATCTACTCCATTTTTTCCTTATTATGAAGTGAAACCATATGGTAATTTTCAATTTAAGACGGGGATTCCCCGCTCCAATGCATGCCAAATATCGCTAACGATTTGAATAGATCAATGTCAACAAAAGAACTATTTTCGGCAAGGCTTTTTGTTATGGATGTTTGGTATGTTATCTCGTGTTAAACACCCAGGGGTCAGAAAGTCAGCGGCTCGGGTAATACCCATTTTAATTGGTAAATATGTCTCAGTTAATTAAGTTGCAGTTTCAATGATTTTTGTAGAACTTTCATGTAATCTATTGCTTCAGCAAGTGATATTTTTCCATAACGCTTGGTTGCCTTGACATTTTTCCCACCTTTGCAAAAGCAGATTTTAAGTTGTTTGTTCTTTTCATCATTTTCGATTGTGAGCATTTTTTCTATTCTGTTTAACTGATCTTCCTCTTTCTCTATTTTGAAACTGTATTTGATTTCTGGTTTTACTTTGATCTCTTCATTGCCTCGTTTATTAAGTACTTTATCACTGTTTTTTGGCGTAATCATTTAAGTGTTTCTTTTCTATCTTTTCTAATCTGTGTTTATTCTCGGCACATGCAATCTATGACTAGTAATATTTTAACATTTTTGTCTTTATTTTTGTATACTATAGATTTGGTGCCAGATAAATGCTCTTTTAGTCTGGTTTCTGTGGTCTTTATCGTAGATCTAATGTAAATGGTTCCGTCATCAAATTCTGTTTTATAAATCTTACCTTTTTGATATTCTGTGTGCCCTATTGAAACTACTTCATGTTTGTTCTTAGAATTGTACGTATATTTTGCATTCAAGTTTTCTGCATGTATGTATTCGAATTTTGTTGTCCTACTTAATGCTGTATATAATTGTTTCTTGTTCATGGCCCCTGTATCAAAAATGTTATAGTGTTGGTCTATCTCTGCTCCCTGATATTTGTATACTGTCATACAGAATGCTAGATTGAACTTTTTTCTGAATTCGTCCAAAGAGAACTTTTGGTCAATTTCCGTTATACTTACTCCATTTATATTTATATCTTTAATGGTGAACTGCTGAGAGTTGAACATACCACTGTCCTTCATGTTATCAATACATATCGCAGGTGTGCCCGGACAGACTTTATATTCTCCTTTAGATCCATTGTAGGAGAAGTTAATTTTTAGGTGGTTCTTACCTTCGCAAAATGCATCAGAACACATCTTATTGTTCTCCTTTCCAGTGCTATTGAAGTAGCATATATTAACAAATGTGTCCGTATAGTTGGCCAATTTTTGGTTCAAACGACCGGTCTGTAGGAAGTTAGTCAGCATATCAAAAGTTTTCTTGTCATATCTAGCATTCTCTTCAATATATTTAAGTTCAATAGTATTAGGACACATCTCCAATATAGCAGGACTCTTTGTATAGTCATACTTTAATCTACTACTGCCTTCAACAGGGTCACATTGGTTTGCATCTCCATATAGGTTAACCTTTAGATTATTTGCCATATAGCTGTGATAAATCAAAGTGATCCATTTATTTGGAACCATGGAGAATTCGTCTATAAATACATCCTTAATGGTGAATAGTTTGAGGTCTTCTGCATCTGATATATGTTCATCGAAGTAACTATCAAATGTATGCACTTTATTTTTCAAACTATTGTCAACTCTACTTCTAATGTTATCCAAGGCCTTGTTGGTGAAGCTGAATATAATAGGATTTTTACTTTCTTTGGCATCATTTATCAGTTTTGTAATTTTGCCACATCCAGCACCTCCTGTTATTAAGTTTCCTTTTCCAGGATCTATTATATAGTCATCTAAGTCGATATTCTTTCTATAAGATTTGTCAATCATAGAAGGGGTTTCCCCTACCTTTTGATACGCTTTACCGATCATATCAGAAGTAAATTTTTGTTGTTTACCTTTTATTGGGTGATCTTTACATGGATTTTCACAGTAGATAGCATCAGTATTGTATCTATGTATTATAGTATATTGATCACAAGCTTCTTAAATCACTTCCAAAAGCTTCATGATGGATCCTGATATAACATGTCTATTAATAGAGCAGTTTTCAAGTACCCTTCTTTTAATATCTATTTTGTGCATTAGAAAGAAATCATCTTCCTTATGGATACTCACTTTCTCATTATTTTCTAGAGCCTCAGTCCAAACAGCGTAAGCAGTGTCATAACTAGAGGAAGTAAATCCTTTGCTACTTTTATCATATTTCGCTCCTAAATATCCAATGAATTGATTTGCCAACTTTTTATCAGTGGATTCGTCAAAATTGTCAAAAATATATTTGATATAACCTTTGAATACATCATATTTGATCGACTTATCAGTTACTAGTTGCAGTTTTATATCTTGGAGTGTTATAAATTTCTTGTTGAGTAGATAGTCAATCAGATTTCTTCCATAAAATCCAGCTTCTATTATTATTGGGCCATTATTTAGTGTTCTTTACTTCTTTATCAGTGTTTCATTAATATAGTATTCACCTGTCTTTAGTTTTCCATCAAATTTTCTTATTTTATTGTGTATATTATATAATGGGATATCACGTTCGTTAGTTAGCAACACTGATGGGTAGTCTTTTGCAATACCTAAAGCAGTTAGTTCCACTTCTTCGTCATCCTTATTGAATTCTTTATAGAATGTATGCTGCAGTGCCTTTGGATAGTAGTCATTAATGATTGATATCACATGTTTGTTATAATTGGAATTTTTTAAGTGCCCACATAGTTGTTTGAACAGGTTTACGGCTATTGAAGTCAGACCTTGGTTGTTAAATTTGAAAGCATCTACTGGATATTTTTCAAAAAGCTGGTCGCAAATATTTTTCTTCAGTTCATAATCATTATTTACGGAAACCATATTTTTCAAATCAGGAGTTATGAACCCATCAATTTGGTTCCTTCCACCATAGTGGAAATACTCTATATAAGTTTGTGCCGTTTGCATGGTCTCTACCATCATATCTTTACCACTGTGTTCATCCGGAAGCACAATCAGATAGTTTTCATAATCCTTTGTTTTATCAGAATTTGCAAATAAAGCACATTTGTTGGAGTAATTAATGATATTATAGTAGTTTTCTTTCGTTTTACAGATTTCTATTTTATCCTCATTTTGTTTAGAATTCTACTGTATGAGATCCAAGTGGTTTAATAATGGAGATCCTTTTATAATCTTAGTTATTAGGTTTTCATTCAATATTGGAAAACAGTCACCATTTTTGCATATAAAACACAGACGAACGGTTTTTCCGTTATTCCTAGGTGCTGGAGAGGACGCAAACTTGTTATAGAAGGGGTCCAAAGCATATATAGACACATTAGTGTGACAGTTATCCTTCCAGTCTAATAATTCTCTAGTTGAGGGTCTTTTGGCATGTTTATCAAACATATATTTATTGATTTCTTCAGTAAGGGATGTTTTAGTGTATCTTTTGAATCCATTTTCCTCCTTACAATCTTCATAAATATAGTCCTGTACACAGGAGCCTTTATTTTGGGTTATTTTTCTATAGTTGTTACATTTGTCAACAAAAGCGCTCATCAACATAGTATCACCTATACGAATGTCTTCCATTTTCATTTTCTTGAGTTTTGTGATCACACCACCAATTCTAGTAATATGTTCACCAGACTGCTGCTCAAAACGGTTGCCAATTAACAGAGCATACATCAAAAACTGGTAAATATCACGTCTTGATAAGCCTCTTGGTTGACTCTCTTCAAATTGTCCAAAAGTTCTGGTTATATCCTGCTTCCCTAGAGGTGCTCTATCGTCTGTAATAACTGCATCTATGGTGACAGAAACAGTTTCGCATCTGTTTCCGTTTGCTTCTCATCCTCCTTCTGAATAGGTTGACAAATGAAGAGAACTTTTCAAACATAACCATTCTTCTGTTGACAAAGCTTTATTCATAGTTTCTGGCATCCTGAAGTGAGAGGTCAATCACAGGGTATTTATTAGAATATACAGGTTCGTATTCCATCAGGGAATAAAGCTCATTGGCTTTATCCAAGGTTTTTTGCCACTCTTTGTCCCTTCTTTCTTTCTCCACTAAAGCATTCAGATATTTTTTGAGTGTGACTTTTTCGGCATTCAGAGGGTTAATATAGTTTGGGGTTTTTTTGGTATACGGATGGTTTTCCTTTTCAGACCGGTCCTTTTTGCGATTGGACGGCTTTTAACAATTTGTTTTATGACCGTTCTTTTCAAACCAGTCTTTTTGCTATTTTTTTATCTTCTGATTTTTCGTCATTTACGACCTCAAATTGCTGAACAGGTGGTGGTACCGGTAAGTGTTTGGGTCTATTGTTCAACTGTCTTTCTAATCTGTTTTGAGCTGATTCTAACTTCTCTTCTTCTATGGCTTTTTCACGGGCGATTTTTCTCATCACCCTATTACAGTATGTCTGAGATACAAACCTCCCAGTTATCGGATTGATGAAATCTTTAGACATGAAAAATGTTCTATATACTATATAATATAATATATATAAAATTCTTTAAGCCAATTCAACGCATTAATTGTTTAAGGATTATAATTCGCCCACATATTTTTCAAGATTTCTTATAAGTTTTTTACTTTTTAAATGTTTGCTTTTACTTGCCATGTGATAAATGTGATCACAAACTCCAAAATGAAATGGGTTGTTTTCCATACACTTTTTCACATAACGTTTGTCTGCTTGCTTTCTCTCTTCGTCAGTGAAATATTTTTTGGGTCTTCCGGGACAACGTTTTGGTTTATCTACAGTTTGAGTCATAACACTATATATATAATAATGTTATATATAATAATGCTTAAGTGAAAATGAATTTTATTTTTATCCTATATGATCGTTACCCTCTTCTATAAAATCTTAATCTGATGACTCATGAATCTTTTCTTCTTTATACCCCTCATAAGCTTTTTTATAATCCTTGTAAGCTCTATTTAGAGTCATACATTCATCGTCTATACACACACCATCTGGGTCAAAAAGATAGCCGTAAGAGTGACAAGACCTACATACTTTTGGACTATTTAGAACTTTCTGATATAACTCATCTAATTTCGATGCATTTTGGTGTGATGAGTTATGAAACTTTTCTACAGATTTTCCCATATGCTATATTCTATGTAAAATAATTTTTAAGCGATTTTTGCATAGATTCATTAATCCGAAGATTTTGTTTTAATGAAAGCGTTTGTATATTCTTCATAATTGGCATTCAAATTATTATAGATATGATATTTATAGACTTTACTTAATCCAAAACTTTTGAGTATATAACATCTTTCAAGAGCTTTTACTACTTGCACCACATTTTCATAAAGTTCATCCAGACTTTGTGCATTAGGATGTGTGGAGTCATGCAACTTGTCGTACAACATTTTCTATATACCATAGACACAGAAAATCATTTTTTTACTGTTCGTTTCCATTTGAAATAATACTTGCATTTGCAGTTTTTGTCCCACCCTACAAGCGGATAAACTCTGCGAAAAGTCTGTCATCGAAAATTTTTCTGCTTTTTCTGTAAATCAGATCTTTTGGTTTCTTTATTAATAATGCATTGATGCGACTGGATAGTCTTATTATGTAGTAGTCATATCTGGATATGTTTCTCTTTATCAATCTGTGTTTTGTCATCACATCAACAACTTTAAGGAAGTCTTCAAAAACATAACGAAGATGGCTGTGATGAACGTATTTCTCCAACCAGCTTCTTATATTTCGACTTCTGATGTATATGGACTTCTTTCTATGCAACCATATGTTTTCGATCTATTCACTGACCACAACACTATCACCAACTGTGCCACATACATCGCATATGTAAATACCATCTATTATGTTCAACTCTATTTCACATTTGCTGCAAAAGATTTCACCATATTTACCATATTCACCCTTTTTACCTTTATTATAAGGAGCGGGTAAATCATCTATATTTTCAACTATTTCGTCGAATTTGAACCCAAAACACAGAGCTTCTAATGCATCCATTAATTTTGTATACTAATATACATCACATTTTAAACATATCTGCTCAATATATATCATTTTCCAATACCAATAGAACCGATAGTGATAGACTGATAATCTTTCATTTCTTTGCTTGGTTGGTAAAAATTACTTAATTGCGGTTCTCTGTTGAATGTTTTTCCATTATATTGTATTGTTTGGACCCGTCTGAGATTGTCGAGTGCTTTGTTTGTCCTCTCAAGGTCATCATTAGCATTTGATAGTTCTTACCTTAACTGTTGGATTCTATCACGTTGCTTGACGTCATTTTCATAGAACTTTTCTTTTCATTTCAGCTTCATAACCATTTTTATCAAGCATCTTAAAGAGATAACCACTTCCAGCTAATGCAAGACCAGCAAATGCTGTTTGTAACATCCCTCCTATAATACTAGCCATTATTATCTGTATATAATAGCATATATTTACTGCTTATTAAAGGGATCAACTGGTAAATACTTCTTATCTTGAGCCCACTTAACCAGCATTGTACTAGCTACGACACCGACTGCTAACTTTGCTGTGTCCTTTAAAGTCGTTGCGTCTGTAAACTTTTCACCCAGGAGCTTCTTGGATGCCATTGATAAACATACAACACCTGCGGTCACCAGAGGAGCATCATAGAGTTCGTTCAACGGTTCTTTCTTATTTACTGTACTCATTTGGTATATAATAGTATATATTTTATTTTATCCTGCTCAGTGGGTAGAAGAAAGAAATCATTCAAAAATTCTGTGGAAATATTTAACATGTCTTCCGAGTGTTTTTCTGGATATGAATTTCCTTCTACAATATTTACATCTGATTCGCATAAAGTGCATGTAGTCGTTTAATTCTTTAAGTATCAGGTCATAGTCATTAGAAACTATACTTTTATAGCCATTTTCTTCATATCTCTCTATTAACTGCTTCTGATGGTCTGATATACCACCTGTATTCTGAGGGGTTTTGAACTCTCTGCAAAGACCATTATAATGCTTAAGGAGATTATGGATTATCAAATCTAGCTGACCTTTCATATAGCCTTTTTTGAACGACTTTATACGCTTGTTTTTGGTGTCTTGATTCTCTCCAAGTCCAGCAGTCATTAATATGTCTGGGTAAAATCGCCTAATGAATTGAACCACTTTAGTATGTAGATCATATTCATCCTCTATTTTAAAGGTGAGTGTGCTAGGGTTATTGAACATCCTGTAATAACCATACTTTCTGATGGATGGCAACACTTTAGAGAAAACTCAATCCTTAAATGATTCTGCAGATTCTAGTTTAGATCCAAAAATAATCGAGTAATGACCTGGTTCTGATATAAAGATTGTTTGTGGATTTCCCCAGGTGATTTACCGGGATAATAGTTTTCTTCTTATAAAAATCTTTTACATGCTTTCTTATAGCATCTTCTGAATCTTTATAACCCAATAATGTGGCAACCTCTTTACCCTTGAACCAAATATTTTGTTTTCCATCTATGTAAGTGTCTATGGACACTCCAAGATCACTTTTCTCGTATTTTTTGAATGATATTGACATATTAAACACTGTTATATAATATGTTCTTATATAATTTTATCAATAGTTTGGATTAATATATTGTATTTTTGAAGTAGCGGTGATTTCTCGCCACATTCAAAGTCTTAAAACGAACAATTATAATTTTTATTCCAAATTGTCGAGGATATTTTCAGGTTTCTTGGGTTCAAGATGTATAGGCTCTTTTTCTGGGTCCACTCTATTAATAATTACTGGTTGTAAGGTTTCTCTTTTGAATTCCTCTCTTCTGTAATATAAAGAAACAATAGCCACAGCCGTTCCAATAAACCCGAAAACCAGACCATAGTTAATATTGAAATCACTGTTGGAGTTTTCTGACTCTATTTTATCTCGCATTTTTCTCTCTTTTGCAGCTTTAGATATAGCAGCCAATCGCTTACCAGCTTCTACCCTCTTTGGATCTTTTTCCTTTTTTGTTGCTGTTATTTTAGGTGCAGTTTCTTCACTCATCTATATAGTAATGTGCATTTTATTTACTAGCCATCTGAACAATTAACTATGTGACACCTCAACGATTGTCTACTAGTCACCTGTGAGACTATCTGACAGTAAACCACCATCTCCTTTATCACTTGGTTGATTCTCTAAATCTATTCAATTAATGTCCTCTAGCATACTGTCGATCTCTATAATTATTTTTTTACAACATCGTAGAAAATCTCTGACCTTAATAAACAGATTCTTTAATTTCGGATTCATTGTATATTACCATATATTTTATCATATTTTTTAGACATTCCATTAATAGGTGGGCATAAATCAGTAACAATATCTTTTATTATTTTCAGATCACTCAGTAATATCGATTCATCGTATGTCATACCACGCAAATATGATTTCAACTGTGTCAGAATTTTTTGATATGATGTGTAAGCGAATCTACATATATATGTCTCAGTTTTGATATTACGTTTTGACAAATATCCTTGGATTAAAATACCTGGACCGCAAATACATCCTAAAATAATAGGATTCATAGTTATACCACCAGCTATAGTACCGGATACTGTTAGCCCTAGACTTACCATATTCAGAGACAGATTTACTTTCTTCAGTTTCTTGTACTTCCATTTATAACAAATGTATAGCTTATGGTAGTACACGTACCATTGCTTAAGTTTCATAATCTTTTCATCTGATAAATCCTCGCTGATGTGATTAAAACTGATACTGTTTTTCTTCATGTATATTAGGCTATACTTAATTAGTCAAAATCATCATGGTCAATATCCAACCAATTGCAAAGTACGTGATGATGAGGTAGAATGTCTTTTTCAGCTATCAATTTATCTTTGTATAAAGCAAAAAACGCTATATCACCATCCAGAGTGGCGACACCATTTGGATTTAGGTCACCGAATGTCATCTGTGTTGAACCAGTCATATGTTTACTCTCAAAATTAGCAAGCTTCTTACCATTACAATATACTGAGCTGTTATTACTAGCTGGTGTTGTATAATAATCCCAATGTACTGATAAGCATATCCATTTGTTTATCTCTCCAGCATTTGCCTTCGTCTTATAAGCAGCTATAGGATATTTAAGTGTAACACGGTTGCTACCAATAATATTGTAATTATATTTATCACCCGATACGATTAATTCACCATTTGGACTGAAAGATACAAATTTATCATATCCTCCATTATCGTGTCCAAACAGACCGTTTCTCACCCAATAGTTATTCGTAAAAAAAGATTTTAATCTATATACGATGAAGGTATTTACTATATCTTTTGTCCAACTAACCGCATTTAAATTAATATCACTTATCATTCTTTGTGTCCAATCAAATTTTAAGAAATATCTATTCCCGACTTTTTCACTTTTTGTGCATAACAATGGTTGTAAATTAGTTGTGTTTTGAACTGCGTCATTTTCGTCTAGACCCTGATCTAATACCTTAGATACTTTCCTGGTCGTATTACTATATACTAATTCACTATCATTTATCCCTCTATCAAACCTATATACAGAAGAACTATATTTTTTAAAATACGCCCATAGAAAAGTTTCAGATAGTTGTTTTCTGAAGTCCGTTGATTTTACAAACTTATTGTCTGTATATTTCTTTCTAATAAGCTGATCATCAAAAATAGGATCAGGATTTCCTCTAATGGCCCATAGACTCATATTTATATCAACCTTTATAGTTCCTCCATTTATAGATAGCTTATCAGTGTCAAGCTTTTCTATTTCGTCTTGTGTTTCATCAGTATAACCGTAAAATAAAGACATTTCTATACTTTATGATATATTTTGTTATTAAATGCGTTATTATTTCTGACACAGCAAATAACGGTATTCATTCATTTTCATCGCCAGACTTTCTTTCTTTTTGTTCTTTTGGTTTTTCCGTGCTGACTGGGTTTTCTTTGAATAATGTCTCTTGGTGTTCCTTTTTGGGTTTATCATCGCCTATTGTATCCATTTGCAGCTCTTTAATAGGCCCTCTATTTACATCCTTATTTAAACCAAATTTCATACTTTCATCAGATACTTCAAGCTTGTTGTTATTACCTGGAATTGGCTTGTTTAACAATATAAAATTACTAGGTAACAACCAGAAAGTGCCACTAACAGCGATATTGAGAGCCACATTGGTGTCAGTCACTGCTTGATTCATATTGTTTATCCAAACACTTGTGTCATAATTTATAACTCTATCTTTCACGATTTTTTTTAACTCTTGTTGTGTTTCTAATGCACTTGCTCTATTGCTGTATATTGATTGTTTTGTGCTTGCTTGACTTCCTAATATGGAATAAATGAAGGCTTCAATTGACTCATTTATATACTGAATACCTATTTTTGTTAACCCATTGCTTTTTTCAGGCACGTATCTTTTATAATCATTATGTAACGTGCTTGGTAATAGTTGATAGACAACACCACCTCTTATTCTATAAATCATATTCCGTCGTATATGTTCAATATTTCTCTAAAACGTTCCAGCTGAAAACTCTCTTGATATAGCTGACATCTTTTCTTGTCCTTGCTTTCTTCTTATTAATCGTCTGACAGTAAAATATAAATGGAATCGCATTAGTGATGTTATAATCGGGTGAACTTCTGATGATGGTGTTAGATGCTGTATGGAAACTCCACAACAATATGATGCACAATATACTGCAAAACATACTTGATAATAACTTTCATTATCATCCCATTCAGCTTTATTATAATCTGTGGTAGTATTCAATTTTGGAAGCTTTGACAGGAAATACTCTTGGTTGTTAATATATATTCTGAAATTCTCAATGCTGCAATTCAGTATGTAGTGATCTGGATATTTATCAGTGAGACGATGTCCTTCAACATGTTGTATATTTGACTCAGGAATTTTTTGTATTGTACCATTTGATTGCCATATTAATGGGAACTTATTATTTTCTTCAATTGTTCCGTTCTTGTTTGATTTTGTTGATAATTGTTTGACTTTAAATGTATATTTGTTCGAATAAAGATATTTTGTCATAGATCTGTCTTTTAGAAAAGTGTCACTTGTAGTGTATGTACTCAAAACATTTGAATTCTTAAAGAATATAGAAGTGGAATCGATAGTACCGTCTTGACTGAGATCAACATCGAATTCAAATTTACTTAAATCAGCATTTGAATACTTTTTAAGGAACTCTTCTTTCATTTTAGCTCTTTCTTCTTCAGCATTTTCCATAGCCTTGTCATAGTTCTTTCTATAATATTTTCTAAGAAGTCGGTCCATTATATAATATATCATATATTATATACATATGAAAAGACTAAGTGTTTTGATTGATGGTTCCTCAAAGGAATTGTACTTGGATGAGTCATTTTCAATAAATAATGATAATCCGCATCTGTTAGTCAAGAAGGCCACTTTATTCTGGGATTATAATAATATCACTGATAAAAACAATGAATTAACATATAACGGCAATAAAAAGACGATACAGAAGGGACATTGGGCATTCAATTTGCTTAAAAAGGAGATTGAGAGTTATGGTAGCGTTACTTTGGTGACTAATGAATATGATGGAACGTGCTCTATTACTAGTGATAATGCAATAAATATGAAAACTATAGGGCCCATATTAGGATTTAACAAAGACCAAGCAATAAACGCTAATACAAAAACAAAAAGCGGTAATTCAGTCAATATAAACAATGGATTGCAACACATAGATGTCACTTGTAGTTTGGTCAAAATGATTGATAATATAAATACAAATGGCAAGAGAAGTGATGTCATAGCGGTATTACCGATAACAACTACACAGTCATAGAAAGGTAGTGTCCAGCATTTTTTCGACATTGAATCCAGAATGCCAATTAATAAGGGCGGTATTAATAAGATCAATTTCAAAGTTAAGGACCAAGATGAGAACACAATAAGTGTCGGTAAAGTACTATTAGACATATATAATACAGTGCAATGTATATGGATAAAGACATAGAGTCAGAACAAAAGTTAAGAGATATCTATTATAATCTTAAAACTGGTTACCAATCTGCAGAAATATTATATCAAAAAGCATTAGAAGATGGTTAAGTGTTAGTAGAGAGCAGGTGAAAGACTGGTTACGATTACAAGACACATACACCAGATATAAACCAATTGTTAGGAGACATAAATTCAGACAAACTAAAGTTAACTATCTAGGTGAGCAGATACAGATGGATCTCGTTGACACGGGTTCATATAAAGACAAAAATAAAGGTTATTACTGGATATTAACGTCTATTGAAATTCTTAGCAGGTATGCATTTGCTGTCCCAGTTTATAGGAACTACACTAATAATATGACAAAAGCAGTCACAGAACTATTGAGGCAATTTAAAGAGAGATTTGGTGACTATCCTAAATTAGCGCAATTTGATAATGGAAAGGAGTTTTACAATGTTGGTGTTAAAACATTATTAGAAAAACATGAAATTAAGTATTTCTCCACAAACTCTGATAAAAAGGCCGCTGTTGTAGAAAGATTCAACAGAACTCTTAAAACTGCTATGTGGAAATACTTCTATAGTAAAAGAACTTATAAATGTATTGACATATTGGACCAATTGGTGTATAATTACAACAATACTAATCACAGCACCATATTAATGAAACCAAACGATGTTAATAAAAAGAATGAAGACGAGGTTTGGACCACTCTATATGGTCATCTCTATGCTGAGTCACCATTAACTAAATTTAAGGTAGGAGACACTGTCCCAATATCAAAATATAAAAGCACTTTTACTAAATTTTATGAAGCCAATTTCACTGAAGAACTGCTCAAAGTTATCAAGGTTTTACGTGGTGACCCAACTGTTTATGAAATGGAGGATCTAGAAGGTGAGCCAATTATTGGTAAGTTTTATGAAGAGGAGTTATCAGGTGTTGATAAAAAGGACGATGTCTATAAGGTTGAAAAAATACTAAAAAGGAAAAAAGTAAAAGGCAAAAAGATGGTTCTTGTCAAATGTTCAGGTTATGATAGTAAACATAATAATTGGATTCCTGAGAGTGATATACAAAATATATAGTAATATATACATATCATGGCTGAACGAGGATTTGATGATTTCGAAATGCAAGACTTGGGTCATAAGTACCCAGAATACGACGATATGAATAATGAGCAGTTAGGTGATGAGTATGAAAATCTATCAAAAGAACGTTTAGATTTATTACGTGGGGATGATGATGTTAAATTAGATGATGTCAAAAAGAGAATGGATTATATTGATCGTATCTCAGAATATAGGGAAACCGAGACAACCTTCACTAGTAATAAAGATGATGAGACAGTCACAATAAAAACCAGAAAGGACAGTGAAACAGCACCTAGAATAGTATTTCCTGAAGTACCATCAAACATGACAAATAAACTAGAGGTCGTTGAAGACTTTATAAACAGAAATTTCAATATTAAAAGTTTTAAATTTGATCTATCAGATGAAGATACATTTGATTCTCTAAGGGACAACGTTCATTTAACAAATCAAGGTCACATATCGTTTAATCCAGAAAAATTGTCGGGAATTGGATTTAAACAAGATCAAGTCGTAATAAGAAGAAATTCTAATGGCGTATTACAATATAACAAAGCAGAGACAAGACAGGAAGCTGTTAGAAAGTTTAATGAATTTATAGATGATATCACAAAAAAAGATAGAGAAAAAAACCACTGAAGGAATGCCTATGCTTGACCCAACAAACAATGAATTAGAATGCGACGACGAACATGGTGTAATTAACCCAAAAGTCATCCCAGGTTTAACTGCAAAAGAAGTTACAGAATTCCGTGGTGTCCTATTTCCAAGAGAATCAATCAACCCAAAAGACCGTATAGGGCCAAACGGGACGTTACAAATACAGATGGATTACCTTTCAGAAACCATTGGATACACCAAACGAGAGCTAGACAGGACAAGTGATCCTGAATTAAGAAACGTATTAGAAGAACGAGTTTATGGATTGAATGAGGCTAGGGAATTAACCGCAAGACAAAAAATTCTAGAAGAAACCAGATATCAACAAGAGGAGGATATTACCAGATTGCAGCGTTTTAAGAAGTGGGCTAAAGAACACCTGCTGGGAATTTCAGCTCTGACAATCTCTTTTGCCGGAATAATAACAACAATCGTCGTGGGTGCCAGAAAAGCATTAATAAAAGGTGCACAGGCTACTGGTAAGTTTGCTAAGGCTGTCTATAACCTGGGAAAGAAACTAAGAGCTTTATTAGCACCAATATTGAATGTCATCGCTCAAGCATTGTCATGGGGTACCAAAGGATTAGCGTGGCTTGCAAACAATCTATTTCTTCCAGCGTTAGCAGTGGCATGGTTCATATACGATCAATACAAAGAACGGACGAGAAGAAAATAAAATGTACATTAATACATACCAATGAATAGAACAGAGAAACAATTGATTCCGGGTTTTAGAAGAAGCCAAATGAGCGCAATAAAAAGTGATAGAACAAGGCATGTCTTGACTATGAACCTAAACAAAGCATCACCAGGGGAAGAACTGTATATAGATATCCCAAAATTGAAGCCTGACAGTTGTTTGGTTCCTGAGTCACTACATTTACTTTTCGATTTGAAAGTGAGCAACACTAAAAACAGCTTTTTATAATCTATCTAAGCTTCTCCAAAATCGTTTACAAATCAGGCTTGCAGGGGAAATTGTTTACGATAATAATGGTGAAAGTTTATATAGTGTCTATAAGGACCTGTATAAAATCAATTCACAGAGAGACAATATGATTGAATGTAGTATCGTTTCTTTAAAACATCAGCTATGGATTGACCAGGCGGAAAACGTAATCTCAAATAGAATATCAAAGCCCAGCAAAATATCTTTACGAAAGCCATCGAGTCGGACACAGAAGTAAATCGTAATATTTAATAAAGTTCTAACGTTTCGTTGTATTAATCAATATTACGATTAACTTCTGTGTCCGACTCGATGGCTTTCGTAAAGATATTTTGCTGGGCTTTGATATTCCTTTTGAAATATGGTATCGGATCTGAGAAAAGGATCGGATCTGACCCAAAATCTGAGAAAGCTAACTAGCAAAGACGACTCTGGTGCCGCATCAGATGATGCTACAAAAGTCTCTGAAAAGTTAATGTTTGACATTTTTGGTACAAAGCAGAAGGTCTGTTTAGACAAGATTATCAGTGACCACGGTTTGTATGGACCATTTCAAATGAACAATAATTTTAGATATAGCATTACATTGCCCAAATCAAGTGAAATATTAGTTGCTCAAAATGGTCAAACACTTTGAAATTATAGTCTTGAAAACCTTGAATTAGAATACGAGACAATCGAAAACCAAACTACTGCAAATGAGGTGGCATCTATGTATGCGGTTGGTCGTTCGTTGTCATTTGAACACGTTATTCTTATGAAGAATGTTCCATGGGCCGCCGCGTCCACTCTCATTGATGAAAACATAAACATACCTCGCAAGTCCATGAAAGCCGTCTCATACTTTTTACGAAGACATCGAGGACAGATAGTGAAGAATTCCTTTATCCAAATATTACAGAAGTTAAAATAACAATTGAAGGTGTTCCAAACCAGGTATACTCACAAGGAATCACAAAGTCACGGTTCAATGACGAAGCACTAAGATTATTTGGATCAAAAGATGAAAAGGACCAATATATGACACCTCAAAAGTTCTACAAAGACAAGTTCGCTTTGGTCATCGATCTAAGATCTACCGAAGAGGTCAACAAAACAGGTCATGGCAAAAAGATAGTAAACACTCAGAATGGCATTCTATCGGAAATTAAAGAGACAGCACACACTGGAAACATTAATTGTAAAATATTTGTTGTATCTGATGGTCTTGTCAATTTCATGAATAATGATTTGGAAAGCATCCGTCACCTTTCAACATGATTATTTGTGGTATGGCAAACTGTGGGAAAACCTATTATTTGCTAAATATGCTGGAAAAACAATTTAATAAACATTTTGATTATATCATTTTAATATGTCCAACATTCTCATGGAATAAAACTTATCAAGAATGGAAATATATCAAAGATTCTGATTTGTTTGCCATAGAGTGTGATCAGGACAAAGTAGACAGAATACTACATGTTGCACAGGAAATCTTTCAGGGAACCAATAGTTTGATTATATTGGATGATTGTGCAAGTAGTCAGGATGTCAAAAATACAACAAGTGAAATAGTCAAATTGGCTTTTTCAGCTAGGCATTATGGTTTGTCAACAATGGTCATCAACCAGCAATTAACAAGTATATCTAAGCCTTATAGGGATAATGTAGCAAAAGTTATTACTTTTTTTAACCCAGATGAGGACGATATGAATGTAATCTTTTGTAGATACTTAGGTCATAGTACCATAAGTGATAGAACCAATATAATTGAAAAACTCAAGAATACCAAATACTCTACACTAGAAATCAATTTACGCTACCCATACGACTATAAAATCAATACACCCCAGAAATAAAATATGTGTTGATATATAGAGAATGCCAAGAGACAAGAATACAAAACCTGAAACCATTGATGATGTTTTCGAAGAAGTTACAATGGCAGAAAATATTGTAGATAAGGAAATCAATAATTTATTTAGTAATAATCAAAAACCTGAAAACTTAAACCAGAAAAGGTTGAACCTGAACCTGATAACACAGAAAAAAAGAGAGATGAACTTTTAAAACTGGCTGAAAATGGTGATTTGGATAAATCTGATGCTTATATAAAGAAGGCTAGTCAGAAGGTCATTAATAAACTATACACTGAATATGAACGAAAACGTCTGGAAAAGGCTAATGATTTCTTAACTGATCTATTAATAAGTAAATTTGCTAACGCTTTTGGAGGTTTCGATGGAATCGAGTCACCAGATATATTGTCAAAAGAATTACAAAAAGATGAATTTTTAAAAAGAGATGTTTACTCATTAGTTGAGAAAATAACACCATTTGTTCCATTCCTTGGGATTTTATCAGGAGAGATTACAACGGCAAAGCATGTCTACGACCATAAAACCAAAAAACAAGAAGAAGAGCCTAAAGAAGATGTTGAGAACTAATTCAAGTATACTGTTTAATCACTTGTCCTGGCTGACAAAATGGGTATTACCCGAGCCGCTGACCTTCTGACTCCTGGGTGTTTAACACAATAGATATCATACCAAACATCCTTAACAACAAGCCTTGCCGAAAATAGTTTTTTTGTTGACATTGATCTATTCAAATCGTTAAGGATCTTTGGTATGCATTGGAGAGAGGAATCCCAGTCTTAAATTGAAAATTACCATATGGTTTCACTTCATAATAAGGAAAAAATGGAGTAAGCAAAGCAAGTTTCAACTACCACTCCCGTTTTCACACTTCTATCTTTTTTATTCACCATTAGGCTTTCCGCTTCATGGATTTCCATATTTCCCCAGTTGTCAAAAATTTCCCAGGTCTTCATTCTGATTTTAGACCTCCAAAAACTATCGGTCGGTTCCCATCGGTAGTAATTTACTTTTCAAAAAATGATGTTTTTCGAAGTCCTAAGATTATGAAAGTTTATTGTTTTAAAAAACTGACGTTTTCCGAAGATTTGAAATTGACTGTTTGGTATCGACCGAGAGCGTCGGAAGTGGGAGTGAATTTTTGGCAGTGCAGCATAAGTAATCCCAATGCTTCTAACATGTTATTTTCCACCCAAACATCATAAAACAAATCGAATTTCATCGATTGAACAAGTTGCTGTGAAAATTTTGTAAACTTGAAAAAACGCCTTATCTTGTCGGGATAAAATGATTAGTGAAACTAAAACTGACACTGTGGAGGATGAAGTTAGTTCAACTTATCGAATCTTCGTCAAACCTAACCAAAGGTTCTAAAATGACGTTTTCGGGACTGAGATTAAAATTAAACCAATAGTTCGTACAATCGAGCAGTGCTTAAGAAATAATGCAAACGTTTAGAAATTGGCCTCTTAGGGGATATAAGCCCAAAAGTAATAAGTAGGGTTAGAATTGAGTAAAAACCAAGTAGGAGCGTGAAACTTTCCCAACGCTCCTAAAATATTTATTTCCATCCAAACATAATAAAATAGATCGAATTTCATCGATTTGACTAGTTGCTGTGATAATTTTTCTAACTCGAAAAAAACGCATTATCTCCTCGAGAAAAGACGATTAGTGAAACGAACTTCGAAACTACTTGGGTTCCAGTTGGGTGGACTTATCGAATGTTTATGAAACTTCACCAAATGATCTAAAATGATGTTTTCACGTCAGAGATGAGAATAAAACAAATAGTTCATTGACTGGAGCAGTGCTTGATAGAATATACTGTTTAGAAATTGGCCTCTCAGAGGATATTAGCCTATAATTAACAAGTACGGTTAATATTGGGTCATAACCAAATCGGTCTAATTAACTTTCCTAATACTTCTAAAATTTTCTCTTCTACTCATATATAATAAGAAAATCGAATTCAATCGATTCGACAAGTTGCTGTGAAAATCCTTCAAAGTCGAAAAAAACGTTTTATCTCGTCGAAATAAGACGATTAGTGAAACAAACAGTGAAACTGAAGAGGTTGCAGTTAGTTGGACTTATCGAATGTTTGCCAAACGTCGCCAATGGTTCTAAAATGATGTTTTAGGGTCAGATATTTGAATAAAATAAATAATTCATTGATTAGAGTAGTGCTTGAGAAAATATGCCAATGTTTAGAAATTAGCCTCTTAGGCGTTGTACGCCTAAAGGCAATAAATTGAGTTAGAATTAGATCAAAATCAAAAAGGTGAACCAATCTTTCCCAAAGTTTCTAAAATGTTGTTCTCCACCCAAACATCATAAAACAAATTGAATTTAACCTATTCGACAAGTTGCTGTGAAAATTTCTAAAACTCGTAAAAAACGCTATATCTCCTCGAGATAAGACGATTACTGAAGTGAAACTACTGAAGCTTCAGTTAATTGCACTTATCGATTGATTGCGAAACGTCGCCAACGGTTCTAAAATAATGTCTTCGCGTCAGAGCTGAGAATAAAATCTATAGTTCATTGATTCGAACAGTGGTTTAGAAAATATATCAAAGTTTAGAAATTAGATCTTTAGGCTGTATACACCTAAGAGCCATAAGAAGGGTTAGAATTAGATCAAAATCAAATAGGTCAGTCAAACTTTCCCAATGCCTCTAGAACTTTGTTTTCCATCCAAACGTCATAAAACAAGTCGAATTTGATCGATTCGACAAGTTGCTGGGAAAATTTTTCAAACTCGTTAAAAACACTTCTTGTCGTCGAGATAAGGCGATTAGTGAAACGAACAGTGAAACTACTTAAATTGCAGTTAGTTACACTTATTGAATGCTTACCAAGCGTCCCCAAGGGTTATAAAATAATGTTTTCGGGTGAGAGATGAGGATAAAATTAATAGTTCATTGATTTGAGCAGTGTTTTAGGAATTATGCCAGTGAGTAGAAATTAGCCCTTTAGGATTTGTACGCCTAAAAAGCCATAAGAAGGGTTAGAATTAGATCAAAACTAAATGGGTATGCCTTACTCTCCCAATGCTTCAAAAATATTATTTTCCGGCCAAACGTTATGAAACAAATAGATTTTAATGGATTAAACAAGGTGCTGTAAAACTTTTTTAACAACTCGTAATAAACACTTTATCTCGTGAAACGAACAGTGAAACAAACAGTGAAACTACTGAAACTGCAGTTAGTTGCACTTCTCGAATGATTGCCAAAGGTCGTAAAGGGTTCTAAAATGATGTTTGCGGGTAAGAGGTGAGAATAAAATCAATAGTTCATTGATTGGAGCAGTGGTTTAGAAAATATGCCAATGTTTAGAAATTGGCCTCTTACACTTTATACGCCTAAAAGCTATAAGTTGGGTTAGAATTAGATCTAAACCAAATTGGTGTTCCAAACTTACCCAATGCTTCTAAAATGTTCTTTTGGACCCAAACACTATAAAACAAATCGAATTTGATAGACTGGACAAGTTGCTGTAAATATTTTTTCGAACTCGTAAAAAAACCTTTATCTCATCGAGATAAGACAATTAATGAAGCGGTCAGGGAAACTATTATTATTATTATTATTATTATTATTATTATTGAGGAAAGTCAGGTCATACGAGCCAATGAGGTCGTTTAGCCCAAATTGCCATATTATGCCAAAGTGGGCACATGTCCCATAAATTATAGTGGTATGGCAATCACAAAGTGAAAAACATCTGAGTAGTTAATGCTATTTTACAAAGCAGTCTCACATACACAATTCCGTTGGTTGGGCATGGTCAAGGGCCGGTGCTTTGCACCTATAAGTCATGAGACTTCCTCAATAACCATCACACTTCCTCTCAGACTATTCTAATGGTCTGTTCCGTAAAGCCGACCAATTAAGGCAAGCTAGACTCCAGTCCAATAGCTGAAGTTGGATAATGTGATCTATTTTGTTCTTAGACTAGGAAAGTTCCTTTCAGACACGTAAGTGTCCTGGGCTCACTCAACCATTTAAGGTAAAGGACATCAGGACAGTCAGAAGGATTTACTAGTCCTTGGGCTAACGGGGAAGGTTCGCCAACACCTTAGGTGAGGTTACTTACCACTGACGCCCAATTAAGGCAAGCAGTGGCTTTCAGTCACCCGTTTACCCAGCTGGCAAGGCAGGGGCGCCACTCTCTGAGGATGCCGAAACATCTTGCCTACCATATTATTATTATTATTATTATTATTATTATTATTATTATCATTATTCATATATTTGACTGTATGTATACTTGTCCAAACACCGGGTCCCCACCGAGGTCCAAGAGTGAGAGAACTCTAGAAGTCTATTTTCCAGTTGGACCAATTTTCATGTTCTTATAGATAATGTTTTTCTAAGTATATGTGCAGTACCAATGAGAGTAATCTTCTGCAGTTCTTGAAGCTTGCTATTTCCCGGAATTCTCTCGACATTCCTACTAGTTCCCTTTCGGATCATTCCTAGTGCGCCCATGATGACAGGTATCGTTGTTGCGTTTAGATGCCACATCCTGGTGATCTCAATTTCCAGGTCTTTATATTTCTGAAGTTTATCATATTCTTTAGTCGAAATGTTGCTATCACAGGGAACTGCCATGTCAATAATTTGGCATATTCTTGCTTTGAAGTCTTTGATAACAATGTCTGGTTTATTGGCCGTGGTGGTACGGTCTGTGTGAACTGTGAAGTCCCAAAGAATTGTCACATCTTTTCCATTGGTGACCTCTACAGGATGATGTTCGTACCATTTCTCAGGGACTTTGATGTTGTAATGCTTGAATACATTCCAGTGGATGTATTGGCCTACAAGATCATGGCGAGCCTTATATTCTTTAGATGCTAATATAGGACAGCCAGCTATGAGATGATCTATTGACTCATCTGACTTTTTGCAGATGCGGCAAAGAGGGTCTGTACCGTCGTTAACTATCTTAGATCTATAGACGTTTGTCGGGAGGCTCTGATCTTGGGCTGAGATCAAGAGACCCTCGGTTTCCGCTTTGAGACCTGACCCTTGAAGCCAACGATGTGTGGATTTACTGTCAACATCAGCTTCTTCGAGTCTTTGTAGGTATTTGCCGTGCAGTGGTTTATTCCTCCATGTTTCCTTAAGAGCATTTAGACCAGCTTTTTTGCCCGTTCTTTCAGCGTTTTGGCAGCAGCTGTTGGTTTAAGTTGATCTTCTTCTACTGTTGGTTGCACATCATACCGATGTTTCAGTTTTCTACTCAACGTTATTATGGAATTCTTCTCTTTAGATTTCTCATACTTCAACACGGCTTGTAGCATGAGATCTGTTGTTGTTTCGAGATATCTACCAAGGTCGATCAGCGTAGTTTCATAAGCCATCTCGAGTTGGTTGAGTCCGCGTCCACCATCAGTGCAAGGTAGATACAATCTGTCAACATCTGATCTGGGGTGGTGCATACGAAATTTAGTTAACAGTTTGCGTATTTTAGTATCTATTCTTGCTATGTCTGTTTTGCTCCAATTTATGATTCCAAAACTGTAAGTGACAACAGGAGCTGCAATGCTGTTAATTGCTTTTACTCTGTTAGAGGAATTCAGTTTCGACTGAAGAATTAGCCGAACTCTCCTGTAACATTCTTTACAAATTTTTTCTTTCATCGCCGTATGTTTGATACCATCACCTTCGTTGATACCAAGGTATTTGTAGACCTCATCATGTTCAAGGTTTCTGATCTTAGTGTTTGAATCCAGATTGATGTTACTCGCCTTACAGAACTTGCCACGTTTAAAGCTGGCTTTTGCGCATTTGTCAAGTCCAAACTCCATGCCTATGTCGTCGCTGAAGTCTTTCACGATGGTGAGAAGGTCTTCGAGATCACTGTCATTTTTAGCGAATAGTTTGAGGTCATCCATGTAAAAGTGGTGGGTGATGACTTGATCAAATATATTATATCCTCGATTCGATTCATTCAAAAGTTTCGATAAGGGAAACAGGGCAATACAGAAGAGAAGTGAAGAGAATGAATCTCCTTGGAATATTCCTCGGTTGATGCTAATGCTGTTAGATGTTATAGATCCATTACCGTGATTAAGGATAAGAGTTGTCTTCCATGTTTTCATACTAATTTTAACGAAGTTGGTAATTTCTGGTGCCACCTTATACATTTCCATTGCTTTGATTATCCAGTCGTGTGGGATACTGTCAAAAGCCCTTTTATAATCTATCCAAGCGACGCTTAAGTTTTTGGTTTTAGACTTGCAATGTTCGAGGACCATTTTGTCGATGAGGAGTTGATCTTTGCGTCCATATGATGTCCTTTCTGTTCTGTTGATAATAAATTGTTGTTTTCAAGAAAGGTGTACGTACAGTCGGTTAAGATCGATGTCAATGTTTTATAAGTGGTAGAAAGGCAGGTTATTGGTCTGTAGTTCTTTGGATGTTGGGTCTCATCAGATTTTGGAAGGAGATATGTAATCCCCTCCGTTAACCATGCCGGAGCGTTTCCAGGGTTCTTTACAATATCTGTGAGCAAAAATGCTAAGTCTTTGTGTGTGCTAGATAGTGCGTTTAGCCAGAAGTTTGGTAATTTATCAATACCCGGGGATCTCCACTTATGTGATTTTTTCAGTGCAGTTTTCACGTCCTCTTCATAGATCTCCTTCCATTTCTGGGTTTCAACATTCTCATTTACCTGCTCACATTCCTTTACCCATTCTGCATTTGTACGGAACTCCTTGGGGTTACTCCAGATATTGCTCCAGAACTCTTCTATTTCTTCTCTAGAAGGATTTTCCTCGACTTTAATCTGATTTTTTCTTAGTTCCCTATAGAATTTTTTGATGTTTTCTTGTAAAGTCTTATTTTACTTATAGAAATTTGTTCGTTTGGTGAACCTTCTGATCCGCACTGCTTTCAACTGAATTTTTTGTTTAAGGGTCTCAATTTTGCTGTCCAAACTTTCATTTGACTTGAAGTTATATTTGCAGTTGATTCGTCTTACCTTGTTGATCTTCTTCACATTCGATTTGCTGCACTCGACGAGAAACGAAATGTCCTTCCGCATTGTTTTGACCTCTTTATTGATCTTCTCAATCCACGCGGGTTTTTTGTGGACGTTTGTATTTGCTCCTCTTTTCTTAATTTTAATACCGCATTCTGACGTGATGGTATACGCGGTGGCGTATAGAAGATGATCTGTATCCGTAATTTTGCATGTTGCGTTCTCTTTTATTGTTGGCAAGATCCGTTCAAGTGCTTTATTCCCTTTTTCAATAATGAATTTGTTTTTCTTACAATTTGCAATCTTAGGAAGGGACTCCCTCTCATTGATGTTAATATCTTTTACAATGAGGAACCTTTTCATAATCTCCTCAGCTATTTCGACTATTTCATCATTTGTATCGTTTTCAGAGTCACATTGGCCCCTACAGGTATTGTTTTCTCCATCTCCTAAGGTTTCAGTTGGTGGAACCTGACTTGTGTCAATTTCGAAGTGTCTTGCGGAGACGCCCATTTTTTCTTGCTGATCAACATTGTTTTCACATTGTGTTGGGATAGTATCGCTAATATCTGGTTGATTAACTTGAGAATTGTTTTCCGGTTCTTCACTAGGTAAGGTTGGATCGTGAAGGGTTTTTGTTTGCAGCTGGTTTTGCGCTTCTGTTTGTAACTTGTTTAGTTCATGTTGTGTAAGTTTTATTATTTTTAACATTATAGCGCTTAATGTTGGATAGTAATGTAGCATCATAGTCCGGTCTTACATCTGGGTTGTTTAGTCTCCAAAGTCTGTATGATTCTTTCGTAATTGGCTGTGTTGGGTTTAGTTGTGCCTTATAATAGGCAGACATGACTTCTTTATACTCCTCTTTTGACCATTTTAGTCGTTTTGGTTTTGTTTTATTTATATTTCGGTTGGATGGTGGGTCCAGTGGGCCAGATTCGGGGTTGTCCCTGTTTTGGTGTACCACAGGATCATCGTGAGGAAGGGATATTCCAGTAGTAGACTTTTCGACACCAGGCTGGTCTCTCCCTGATGGACGCACTCCTTGTTTATCCGCGCGACGACTGATGCGGCATGAATTATTTTTGCTTCTTGTTTTTTTCATTACAGAATTAAAGCTATTTAACCCATAGTTGGGGGCATACCAGGTTGCTCACAGTTGCCACCTCCGACCTGGGGCTAGTAGAAAGAAGGGACGCCATCCCCATTGAGAGACTGAGACGAGGGTCTGTCCTCTCCCACTGCGGGTTTATTATTATTATTATTATTATTATTATTATTATTAGTGATTTTCAAACGGTAACCCTTCAGGGTTGAAAATGCTGGTTTTCATGGGGCCATTTACCTTATTAAAATTATATCTATTTCTGAACATTTACACTTTTCTACTAGTAGCTAAGTATACTTAAAAATATAAAATACTACAGAAGCTCAAATTTAATGTTAATAACATACAAATTAAAATTGGTATTAGGTTATTTAAAGTTAACTTAACAAAAGATTTGCCTCTAAATTACTATAATGATTTCTAAGTGCATTTTTGAATGAGTTGACGGAGTGTTGGTTATACCCGTCTAGAATTTCGGGGGGAAGGTCATTCCAAGATACAGCTATATCGCGGAGCTCCGCGATATGAGAAACTTTTCCTGAGGTAATTCGTTTTTGCTTTTTTAAATAAAGTTTTCTATTGTGACTTCTCAATTGGTGTAAATGATTATGACAAGTGATAAAGAGACCTGATAAGTAACTGGGAGTTATGTCTCGCAACGCCTTGAATGTCATAATATTCTCCCGTATTTTAAGGTTATTTTTTATCGGTTTACATTGTAGCTTATGAAAAATCACTGTTGATCTTATTTCGTAATTAGAACCCGTTATCACTCGAGCGGTTTGCTTTTGTAATTTATGAAGTTTTTCAATTGCGCAATTACTCTCATTCCATATATTCAAACAATAGGTGAAGTGGGGAAGAACAAATTTAATTAACAACATATTTAAGAGTGCTTCGTGAGTTACAAACTGCTTTGTTCTCTTTAACAGCGCAATAGCTTTCGAAATTTTTCTGCATTGAGCATCATTGTGTTGATTCCACTTTAGCTTTTCATCAATAATTACTCCTAAAACTTTCTTATTTGGCACCTGTTGTATTATGTGGTTGCCAAGGATTATACTAGGATTACTGGAAAATTGGTTCAGTCTCACTCTAGGTCCGACCAGCATAAATTTCGTATCCTCTTCATTCAGTGTTGACTTATTGGCCATTTATGTACGTTATCCAGGTCAATGTTAAGCTTGATTTCAATGTCTGCGGGAGACTCTCCATGGCAAGATAATTTGGTGTCGTCCACAAACATTGATGCTAGAGTTTTATCAACACAATTTGGAAGATTATTAGTACATAAGAGGAAGAGAAATGGACCAAGTTTGATCCATGAGGAGCACCGCATGTAATATATTTAGGCTCAGACAATGCATTCTGATGTATACATACTT
Organism: Heliopora coerulea; assembly: GCA_030142905.1. Taxonomy (NCBI): domain Eukaryota; kingdom Metazoa; phylum Cnidaria; class Anthozoa; order Scleralcyonacea; family Helioporidae; genus Heliopora; species Heliopora coerulea. The sequence continues at coordinate 31,161 of JASJOG010000059.1, read as the reverse complement.
GTTTCCTTCCATGAAGATAGGATTGAAATAGCTTTAAAGCAGTTTCTCTGATTCCATAGCGTTTAAGTTTGGATAAAAGAATTTTATGGTGTACAGTGTCGAAAGCTTTTTTGAGATCTAGAAATATAATGCCATTTACTAGACCATTGTCAAACTTTATAAGGCATTGGTTTCCAAATTGTTGTAATGATGTTTCAGTTGAATGAAAGGGAAGAAATACAACAGGTGCCAAATAAGAAAGTTTTAGGAGTAATTATTGATGAAAAGCTAAAGTGGAATCAACACAATGATGCTCAATGCAGAAAAATTTCGAAAGCTATTGCGCTGTTAAAGAGAACAAAGCAGTTTGTAACTCACGAAGCACTCTTAAATATGTTGTTAATTAAATTTGTTCTTCCCCACTTCACCTATTGTTTGAATATATGGAATGAGAGTAATTGCGCAATTGAAAAACTTCATAAATTACAAAAGCAAACCGCTCGAGTGATAACGGGTTCTAATTACGAAATAAGATCAACAGTGATTTTTCATAAGCTACAATGTAAACCGATAAAAAATAACCTTAAAATACGGGAGAATATTATGACATTCAAGGCGTTGCGAGACATAACTCCCAGTTACTTATCAGGTCTCTTTATCACTTGTCATAATCATTTACACCAATTGAGAAGTCACAATAGAAAACTTTATTTAAAAAAGCAAAAACGAATTACCTCAGGAAAAGTTTCTCATATCGCGGAGCTCCGCGATATAGCTGTATCTTGGAATGACCTTCCCCCCGAAATTCTAGACGGGTATAACCAACACTCCGTCAACTCATTCAAAAATGCACTTAGAAATCATTATAGTAATTTAGAGGCAAATCTTTTGTTAAGTTAACTTTGAATAATCTAATACCAACTTTAATTTGTACGTCATTATGTATGTTATTAATAAAACGTATACTTAGCTAAAAGTACAAAAGTGTAAATGTCAAGTCATAGATATGAGTGTAGCAGGAAAACGGCCCAATAAAAACCAGCATTTTCATTGCTGATTGGGTTATCATTTAAAAATTACTTTAAATACTACTACTACTACTACTACTACTACTAATAATAATAATAATAACAATAATAATGCTCCCCGAGGGCTACCACCTTGTCGTGGTGGAGGGGCCTTGCGCGCCTCAACGATCCTGAGAGCTAGGCTGGTGGGAGCAAATGCTCCTGGTGAGGTCACCCAAGCAAGACAGGTCAAAGGGAAGAGGCCAGACAAAGAGTAGCTCTGTGGTGGTGTCACCTTATCACCACTAACTCACAAAAGTGAGGAACAATGAGCAACGATAGAGATGAAGATAACGACGTGAATGGGGCCAGAAATGGTCTCTCGTCCGCAATGATGGTGTGAACGGACAGGCAGCACTCGGTCGTCATCAAGCTACTGCCCGTAGAAAGTGGAACAATGCGTTATATCGAGTTGTAATGGAATGCTATTTTGAGAGTAAACCAGGAATCAGAGGACACAGAAGGAGAATGTTGAATAGCTGGCAGAATAGAGGGATGTTTAGGATGTCTGAGCAAAATTTAGCTGTTCAGGCAAGAGCAATTAGAAACAATAATTGGCTCTCCACTGTGGAACTGGAGGAGATTAAGCGAAGAGTGGATAGTGCGGCGGATGACGAGAATAATGAGAATAGGATGAATAATGATGGAATGAATATGTAGCAAAATCAAGAACCTGTTATTGAGTGTAGAACGGAGAGGGAAGACAGCGAGGAAGGAGTTTACCAATTTCGAGCCCTGCATCCGGAAGAACTGTAAGAGGAACAGCGAGATATTTTGAATGATACCAAACTGGCTCTAGAAGAAGATGAGGCAGAACAACCAAGATCTTTGAAACATGTGGAGAGAAAGAAGCTCCGTGAGACGGCTCAAGAAGTGAATGATGTACTAGCGCACATTCAAACAGCTGATATTACCGAAACCAAACGGCTAGTGCGAATCGCAGCTATGATTGTAAGCGGAGACAAGGTATAAAGAAAAGAAGTACTGAAGCAAGAAAAGAACCCTTTTCGAAAAGAAGAATAAAGAGCAAAATTGATGTGTTGAGGAGAGAGATAAGCAAGCTGGAGAGGAGAAAGAATAATCGGAATAAAGTTGGCAAGGAGTTGACACAGATTGAGAAGAAATACCAAGTGAGAAAGAAAGGGTTGAATGTTGTTATTGAGGAATTGTAGCAACGAGTGACAGCTAATGCTGCAAAATTAAGAAGATATGAACAACGGATAAACCAGTACAGGCAAAATTGCATGTTTCAGAATGACCAGAAGAAATTCTATCAAGAAATGGGCGGTGTAACCAGGGAGAGAGATATTACACCTGATCCCCTGGAGAGCTGCGATTTTCGGAGCAGTATCTGGGATAATCCTACTGAACACAATCGAGAGGCAGAATGGTTAGATGACGTTAGAGAAGAGCTTAGCCAATACCCGGCCCAAGAGGATGTGATGATTTCTGTAGTAGATGTGAAACAGTAGTTGAAGAAAGTGTCGAATTGGAAAGGGCCTGGGCCGGATGGCGTGCAGGGATTTTGGCTGAAGAATTTTGAAGCACTTCATTGTCGCATTGCTGAACAACTTAATTTAATTCTGGAATCTTGCTCCGTACCACAATGGATGAACCAAGGAAGAACGATTTTCTGTGTGAAAGATCCGTCACTGGAAAATGCTGTGGAAAACTTCCGGCCCATAACATGTCTTCCACTTATGTGGAAATTACTCAGCGGAATGCTTTCGGAAAAAATGTACGACCATCTTGAGACGAGACACTTACTTCCTGAGGAACAAAAAGGATGCCGGAAACGCTCAAGGGGGACTAAAGACCAACTCCTCATAGATAAAATGGGACTACGGAATTGTAAGCGTAGAAAAACGAATCTGGCGATGGCCTGGATTGACTATCGTCAGCCTTACGACATGGTGCCTCATTTCTGGATTCTGGAAACGCTTAAACTTACTGGGATAGCTTCTAATATCCAGCGATTAGTACGAGAAAGCATGCAAAATTGGAAGACGGTGCTTACATCAAATGGTCAAACTTTAGGGGAAGTCAAAATTCAACGAGGTATTTTCCAGGGTGACAGTCTATCACCCCTGTTGTTTGTCATCTGCTTGATACCACTGTCGATTGTCTTGCGAAGCTGCAAAGGAAGATACCAACTAGGAAAGGATGCTGGGTCCATTAACCATCTGTTATACATGGACGACCTAAAGCTGTATGGAAAAGATGAGCGTCAAATTGACTCTCTAGTGAACACTGTCCGGATAGTCAGCAGTGATATCGGCATGGAGTTCGGTCTTAAGAAGTGTGGTGTACTCGTTTTAACGAGAGGAATGGTTGTGAAGCCTGAAGGAATTGCCCTCTAAGAGGGGCGACAGAAAATAACGGTAGAAGATGATGGATACAAGTATCTCAGGGTCCTTGAGTACGACGATCTGCTTCACGACAAAATGAAGGAAGCACTGACCAGTGAGTACTTCCACAGAGTGAAGAAGGTTTTAAACTGTACGTTAAATGGAAGGAACACCATACTAGCCTTGAACACATGGGCCGTGCCAGCTCTACCTTATTGAGCCGGGATAGTGAACTGGTCTAAAGCTGAGCTGAAGAACATGGACAGGAAGACAAGGAAACGGATGACAATCTATGGAATGCTACACCCTCGAGCGAATGTTCACAGCTTGTATCTTCCAAGACGATGTGGTGGTCGTGGGCTGATTGGAGTTGAGGACTGCGTACGTGCTGAAGGGACAGGCCTGTCCAATTATGTCCTGAAAAGTGACGAAACACTGCTTGGGGCGGTGAGGAATGAGAGTTTCTCAAACTCGGAGGAAGATGAGACTGCCGAACATTTCAAAGAAAGGAAGAGGAGAAAAAGACAAGAGGACTGGAAGGCAAAGGCATTACATGGTCAGATCTTACATCAAACTGAAGAAATCAGGGATGGGGCATCGTGGGACTGGATGATGAGAGGAGACTTGAAAAAGGAGACCGAGACTCTGATCACAGCGGCCCAAGATCAAGCGTTGAGAACTAATGCGTTCAAAGCAAAAATCGAGAAACAGCAGCTATCTCCTTTATGTAGAATGTGTGGTGTGGAAGACGAGACAGTGGGCCACTTGTTGTGTGAATGTAGTAAGATGGCACAGATTCGATATAAACATCGACATGACAACGTTGCCAGGATTGTGCACTGGGCAATCGCAAAACAGCGTGGACTTGACGTCGAAGACAAATGGTACGAACACCAGCCGGAACCAGTCATTGAAAATGCTACCATAAAAATGCTGTGGGACTTTACTATCCAGACGAATCGTGAAATTGAAGTCCGGAGACCGGACATTGTATTAGTAAACAGGAAAGAGCATGAGTGCATACTGATCGACATTGCTGCGCCTGCAGATGGTAATATTGCAGCAAAAGAAAAAAAGAAGATCCAAAAGTACCAGGACCTTAGAAGAGAAATTGCACGTCTATGGGACATCAAAACATGTGTGGTTCCAGTGATGGTTGGTTCACTAGGTATGGTTACCAAGAACCCTGCCAAATACCTCGGGAACATTGGAATTCCAACAAAGATCGAACTCCTGCAGAAAGGCACACTACTCGGGTCGGCAAGGATTCTGCGAAATGTGGTTGAGGCCTAAGGCTGTGAGATACAACCTGCCCTCAGCGTACTAACATGTGACCAGCGACTATCTAAGCTGAGTATTTTAAATTAAAACAATAATAATAACAATAATAATAATAGTTTCACAGTTCGTTTCACTACTCGCTTTATCCCAACGAGATAAAGAGTTCTCAACGAGTTTTAAAAATTTGCACAGCAATTTGTCGAATCGATCAAATTCAATTTCTTCAATTGAGAAGCATTGGGACAGTTTGACACACCTACTTGGTTTTAATCTAATTCCAACCCTACATATGGCTATTAGGCCTATAATGCCTAAGATGCCAATTTCTGAATATTGGCATATTTTCTTAACCACTCCTCCAATATATCAACTATTGATTTTATTCTAATCTCTCACACAAAAAATTATTTTAGAATCATTGAAAACGTTTCGCAAACATTCGATAAGAATAACTAAATCCAGCTTTAGTAGTTTCACTGTTCGTTTCAGTAATCGTCTCATCTCGACGAGATATAGAGATTTTTTCCAATTTTTAAAAATTTTCACCACAACTTCTCGAATCGAACAAATTAGAATTGTTTAATGATGTTTGGCTGGTAAACAACATTGTAGAAGCATTCGGAAAGTTTTCCACGCCTATTTGATTTTGATCAAATTCTAACCCTACCTATGCCATTTAGGCGTAAAACGCTTCAGAAACTTATTTCTAAACCACTGCTCAAATCAATCAACTACTAACTTTATTCTCATCTCTGACCCGAAAACATTATTTTAGAACTCTTGGTGACACTTGGCAAGTTTCACTGTTCCTTTCACTAATCATATTATCTCGTGGAGATAAGCCGTTTATGACGAGTTTAAAAAATTTTCACTGCAACCCGTGGAATCGACGAAATTCAATTTCTTCTATGATGTTAGGGTGGAAAAGAACATCTTAGAAGCATTGGGAAAGTTTGGTACACCTATTTATTTTTGACCCAATTCTAACCATACTTATGGCCTTTAGGCATAAGGTTTAAGCGACCAATTTCTAAACATTGCCATATTTTGTGAAATACTGCTCCAATCAATGAACTAATACTTTAATTCTCTTCTCTGATCCGAATAGATCAATTTAGAAGCATTGGCGAGCTTTGGCAAACTTTAGATAAAACCTACTCACTACAACCACAGCAGATTCACTGTTCATTTCACTAATCGTATCAACACGTGGAGATAAAGCGTTTTTGACGAGTTTAAAGAATTTTCATTGCAACTCGTGGAATCGACGAATTTCGATTTCCTTTGTGATGTTAGGGTGGAAAAAAATTTAGAAGGGTTGTGAAGGTTTGTTACACCTATTTATTTTTGAAGCAATTATAACCATACTTATGGCCTTTAGGCGTATATGTGATGTCATTTGATGTCATGTGATATTATGTCATGAGATATCATGGGATGTCATGTGACGTCATCTGGTATGTAATGTGATGTCATGTGATGTCATCTGACGTCATGTGATGTGATGTGACGTCATGTGATAACATGTGATGTCATGTGATGTCATGTGATGTCATGTGGTGTTATGTGGCGTCATATGATGTGATGTGATGTGATGTCATTTCATTTGATGTCATGTCATGCCATATTGCTACGTGACAGTCGTCATGAGCCAAGGACTTTCCAGAATATTCAAACTTCTCTTAGTTTTGATTTTTCATACCGCTTACTCATGCTGACATTGTAATTCTGCTGACTCACCCTGATGTAAAAACTTTTTAGGTTACTTGAGTCATGAACATTGTCGTGATTGTTAGTAAAAATAGTATATTAGGTCATTTTAGAAATTACGTAAGTTGACGTCATAGTTTACGGAAAGGCTATATAAGCACGACTCGCTTCGACCCTAGGTGTGTGTTGTTTGGTGTTGTTTTATGTGCTCAAGATCGTTACCTGTATTCAAGTTAACAATCGTGGTTGAACCACTTTGCTGCTGGAACCTTTTATCACCTGTCACCGTTGGGTTGTCAGAGTCGCAAGCTTAGAAGAGTCAAGAAAACAGATAAGCCTTGAACATTTTTAGTTATTGTCTTAACTCTTTAGTTTCTTTTCTCGTTTGTAAATAAATCTTTTCATTTTTTGTTACACGTCAGTAACATTATCATGTTATGTCATGTCATGTCATGTCATGTCAAGCGATGTCATGTAATGTGATGACATATTCTCTCAAGTCATGTAATGTCATGTGATGTCATATCATGTCATGTGATGTCATGTGACGTCATGTGATGTCATGTGATGCCATGTGATTTCATGTGATCTCATCTGATGTCATATGATCTCATCTGATGTCATGTCATGTCATGTTTAGTCATGTGATGCCATGTGATGTCATGCCATGTGATGTCATGCCATGTGATGTCATGCCATGTGATGTCATGCCATGTGATGTCATGCCATGTGATGTCATGCCATGTGATGTCATGTGATTTCATGTGATGTCATGTGATGTCATGTGATGTCATCTTTTGTCATGTGATGAAATGTGATGTCACGTGATGTCATGTGATGAAATGTGATGTCATGTGATGTCATGTCTTGTGATGTCATGTAAAGTCATGTCATGTAATTTGATGTCATATCATGTATTGTCATGTGATGTTATGTGATGTCATGTCATATCCTGTCTTGTCATGTCATGTCAGGTTATGTGATGTCATGTCTTCTCGTGTGATGTCATTTCATGTCATTTCATGTGAAGTTATGTCATGTCATGCCATATCATGTGATGTCATGTGATGTGATGTCATGTGATGTGATGTAATGTCATGTCATATGATGTAATATGAAGTCTTATGATGTCATGTGATGTCATGTGATGTCATATGATGTCAAATGATGTGATGTGATTTCATGTCATGTCATGTCATGTCATATGATGTCATGTCGTATCATGTGATGTCATGCCATGTCATGTATTATCATGTTATGTTAGGTCATGTCGTGTCATGTCATAACATGAGATGTCGTGTCATTTGATGTCATATCAGTTGATGTCGTGTGATGTGATGTGATGTCATGTCATGTGGTGTGATGTCGTGACTTGTGATGTCATGTAATGTGATGTTGTGTCATGTAATGTTGTGTCATGTGGTGTCATGTAATGTCATGCCGTGTTATGCGATGTCATGTGATGTCTTGTCATGTGATGCCACATGATGTCATATCATGTGATGTAATGTCATGTGATATCATGTGATGACGTGTTGTCATACCAGGTGATGTCATGTGATGACATTTAATCTCATGTTGTGTGATGTCGTGTCATGTCATGTCATGTCATGTCATGTCATGTCGTGTCAAAATTTCGTGTAATGTGATGTGATGTGATGTCATATAATGTCATTTCATGTCATGTCATGTATTGTCATGTGATGTGATGTCATGTTATTTTATGTCATGTGATGTCATTTCATGTCATGTTATGTCATGTCATGTCATGTAATGTGATGTCAGGTCATGTCATGAGATGCCGTGTCATTTGATGTCATATCAGGTTATGTCGTGTGATAATATATCATCTCATGTCATGTTGTGTGATGCCATGTCATGTGATGTCATGTCATGTAATGTCCTGTCATGTAATTTCGTCTCATGTGATGTCATGTGATGTCACATTGTGTCAAATGATGTCATGTGATGTCGTGTGATGTCGTGTTATGTGATGTCACGTGACGACATGTCATGTAATGGCAAAGTGATGTCATGTGATCTCATTTCATGTCACGTGATGTCATGTGATATCATGTCATGTCATCTAATGTCATGTCATGTCATGTGAAGTCATGTAATGTCATTTCATGTCACGTTATGTGATTTCATGTCATGTCATGTCATGTCATGTCATGTGATGTTATGTCATGTCATAATAAATCATTTTAGAAGCATTGGCGAGCTTTGACAAACGTTTGAGGAAATCCACTTGCTGCAACCACAGCAGTTTTACTGTTTGTTTCACCAATCGCCTTATCTCGTGGAGATAAAGCTTTTTGACGAGTTTTAAAAATTTTCACATCAACATCTACAATCGACGAAATTCGATTTGTTTTATGATGTTTGGGTGGAGAAAAACATTTTAGAAGCATTGCGATAGCTTGGAAAACCCATTTGGTTTCGACCCAATTGTAACCATACTTATGACCTTTAGGCGTATGAGTCTTCAGAGGCCAATTTCTAAACATTGCCATATTTTGTGAAATACTGCTTCAATCAATGAGCTAATGCTTTTATTCTCTTCTTTTTCCCGAATGCATGATTTCAGAAGCGTTGGCAAGCCATTGGAAACTTTTGAAGAAAGCTATACACTGCAACCACAGGAGTTTCATTCTTCGTTTCACCAATCGCCCTATCTCGTGGAAATAAAACGTTTTTGACGAGTTTGAAAAATTTTAACAGCGACTCGTTGAATCCACGAAATTCGATTTGTTTTATGATGTTTGGGTGCAAAAGAATATTGTAGAAAATTTGAGAAAGTTTGGCACACCTATTTGGCTTCGACCCAATTTTAACAATACTTATGGCGTATAGGAGTATAAGGCTTAAGAGGCCAATTTTTAAACATTGTCATATTTTCTGAAATACTTCTCCAATCAATAAACTACGACTTTTATTCTCTTTTCTGACCCTAATAGATCATTTCAGAAGCATTGGCAAACTTTCGCAAACTTTTTAAAAAATCTACTCACTGCAACCACAACAGTTTCACTGTCCGTTTCACTAATCGTCTTATCTCGTGGACATAAAGCGTTTTTGACGAGTTAAAAAAATGTTTACAGCAACTCACCGAATTGACGAAATTTGATTTGTTTTATGATGTTTGGGTGGAAGAGAACATTTTTTAAGCGCTGGGAAAGTTTGTCACCCCTATATGGTTTCGACCCAATTCTAAACATTCTTATGGCTTTTTGGCGTATTAGGGTAAGAGTCCAATTATTGAACATTGCCATATTTTCTGAAATACTGCTGCAATCAATGACCTAATCCATTTCTTCTGTTCTTTGACCCGAATAGATTATTTTAGAAACAATGGCGAGCTTTGGCAAACTTTAGAGAAAACTTATTTACTGCAACCACAGGACACAGGAGCTGTGTCCTGGAACAAATTACCTAAGAAAGTAATCGACAATGTCATAAAAGGTAATATGTCACTAACATCATTCAAATCGTTTATTAAGAACCCTTTTGTAAGAAATTAGATATAGTAAATTAAGCACTGTTATGAATATTAGAAGTAGTTTTCGAGTAGAATTCCAAATCTATAAATTTTATTTTGTTAATAATTAGAATAATTGTGTACGTCTAAGTATAAAATAGAATGTTAATGTTAGAAAATGGCCTCTTAAGCCTCATTACGCCCAAAAGCCATAAGAATGGTTAGAAATGGTTCGAAAAGAAATACGTGTCCCAAACTAACCCAAACATTCTTAAATGTTCCTTTCCACCAATACATCATAAAACAAATCGAATTTCTTCGATTCGACAAAGTGCTGGTAGAATTTGTCAAACTCGTCAAAAGCGCTTTATCTCCACGACAAAACACGATTATTGAAACGAACAGTGAAACTACTGTGTTTGCAGTTAGTAGCTTTCCTCGAAAGTTTCCTAAGCTCGCCAATGCTTCTAAAACGATCTATTGGGATCAGAGGAAGGAATACGACTATTAGTTCATTGATGCAAGCACTATTTCAGAAAATATGGCAATGTTTAGAAAATAGCCTCTTTAGCCTCATACGTCCAAAAGCCATAAGAATGGTTACAATTGGTTCGAAACGAAATACGTGTCACAAACTCTCCCAAACCTCCTAAAATGCTCCTTTCCACCCATACATCATCAAACAAATCGAATTCTGTTGATTCGACGAGTTGCTGTGAGAATTTGTCAAACTCGTCAAAAATGCTTTTATCTCCACGAGATAAGACGATTAGTGAAACGGACAGTGAAACTACTGTGGTTGCGGTGAGTAGCTTTTCTCAAAAATTTGCAAAAGCTTACCAATGCTTCTAAAATGATCTACTCGGCTCAGAGTAGTGAATAAAAGTATCAGTTCATTGATTGGAGCACTATTTCAGAAAATATGGCAATGTTTAGAAAATGGCCTCTTCAGCCTCAAATGTCCAAAAGCCATAAGAATGGTCACAATTGGTTCAAGGGAAAATAGCTGTGTAAAACTTTCTTAAACCTCCTAAAATGTTCCTTTCCACTCATACATCATAAAACAAATGGAATTTCGTCGATTCGACGAGGTGCTGTGAGAATTTGTCAAACTCGTCAAAAATGGTTTTATCTCCACGAGATAAGACGATTAGTGAAACGAACAGTGAAACTACTGTGGTTGCAGTGAGTAGCTTTTTCCGAACGTTTGACAAATCTCGCCAATGCTTTTAAAATTATCTATTCGGATCAGAGAGGAGAATAAAAGTTTTAGTTCATTGATTATAACACTATTTCAGAAAATATGGCAATGTTAAGAAAATGCCCTCGTTAGCCTCATACGCCCAAAGGACATAAGAATGGTTGGAATTGGTTCGAAACGAAATACGTGTCCCAAACCTCCTAAAATGCTCCTTGCCACCCATACATCATAAAACAAATCGAATTTCGTCAATTGTACGAGGTGCTGTGAGAATTTGTCAAACTCGTCAAAAACGCTTTATCTCCACGGGATAAGACGATTATTGAAACGGACAGTGAGACAACTGTGGTTGCAGTGAGTAACTTTTCTCGAAAGTTGCCAAACCTGGCCAATGCTTCTAAAATGATCAATTAGGGTCAGAGAAGAGAATAAAAGTATTAGTTTATTGATTAAAGCACTATTTCAGAAAATATGGCAATGTTTTGAAAATGGCCACATAAACCACAAACACCCAAAAGCCATAAGAATGTTTAGAATTGCTTCGAGGGAAAATAGGCGTGTAAAACTTTCCCAAACCCCATAAAATGGTCCTATCCACCCATACATCATAAAACAAATCGAATTTCGTCGATTCGACGAGGTGCTTTGAGAATTTATAAAACACGTCAAAAACGCTTTATCTCCACGAGATAAGACGATAAGTGAAACGAACAGAGAAATTACTGTGGTTGCAGTGAGTAGCTTTTCTTGAAAGTTTACCAAAGGTCGCCAATACTTCTAAAATGATCTTATAGGGACAGAAAAGAGAATAAAAGTATTAGTTCATTAATTGTAGAACTATTTCACGAAAATATGTCAATGTTTAGAAATTGGCCTCTTTAGCATCATACGCCCAAAAGCCATAAGAATGGTTAGAATTGGATAGAAACGAAATACGTGTCCCAAACTCTCCGAAACCTCTTAAAATGCTCCTTTCCACCAATACATGATAAAACTAATCGAATTTCGTCGATTCGGCGAGGTGCTGTGAGAATTTGTAAAACTCGTCAAAAACTCTTTATCTCCACGAGAAAAGACCATTAGAGAAACGAACAGAGAAATTACTGTGGTTGAAGTGAGTAGCTTTTCTCGAAAGTTTACCAAAGCTCGCCAATATTTCAAAAATGATCTATTCGGGTCAGAGAAAAGAATAAAATTCTTAGTTCATTGATTCGAGCACTATTTCGGAAAATATGGCAACGATTAGAAAATGGCCTCTTTAGCCTCATACGCCTAAACGCCATAAGAATCGTTACAATTAGTTCGAAACGAAATACGTGTCCCATGCTCTCCAAAACCTCCTAAAATCTTCCTTTCCACCCATACATTATAAAACAAATCGAATTTCTTCGATTCGACAAGATGCTTTGAGAATATGTCAAACTTGTCAAAAACGCTTTATCTGAACGAGATAAGACAGTAAGTGAAACTAACAGAGAAATTACTGTGGTTCCAGAGAGTAGCTTTTCTCGAAAGTTTGCCAAAGCTCGCCAATATTTCTAAAATGATCTATTCGGGCCAGAGAAGAGAATAAAATTATTAGTTCATTGATTGGAGAACTATTTCAGAAAATATAACAATGATAAGAAATTGGCTTCTTAAGCCTCATACGCCCAAAAGCCATAAGAATGGTTAGAATTGGATAGAAACGAAATCCGTGTTCCAAGCACGACGAGAACTCTTAAAATGCTTTATTTCCACCCAAACATGATAAAACAAATCGAATTTCGTCGATTCGACGACGTCTTGTGAGAATTTGTGAAATTCGTCATAAACGCTTTATCTCCGCAAGATAAGACGATTAATGAAACGAACGGAGAAATTACTTTCGTTGCAGTGAGTAGCTTTTCTAGAAAATTGGTCAAAGTTCGCCAATGCTTCTAGAATGATCTATTGGGGTCAGAGAAGAGGATAAAATTATTAGTTCATTGATCCGAGCACTATTGCTGAAAAAATGGCAATCTTTGGAAAATGGCCTCTTTAGCATCATACGCCAAAAAGCCATAAGAATGGTTAGAATTGGTTCAAAACGAAATATGTGTCCCAATCTCTCCCAAACTTCCTACAATATTCCTTTCTACCCATACATGATAAAACAAATCGAATTTCTTCGATTCGACGAGGTGTTGTCAGTATTTGTGAACCTCGTCCAAAACGCTTTAACTCCACGAGATAAAACGATTAGTGAAACGGACAGTGAAATTACTGTGGTTGCAGTGAGTAGTACTTCTCGAAAATTTGCAAAAGCTTGCCAATGCTTCTAAAATGATCAATGCGGGACAGAGGAGGTAATAAAAGTATTAGTTCATCGATTCGAGCACTATTTCTTAAAATATGGCAATGTTTAGAAAATGGCCTCTTTAGCCACATACACTCAAAAGCCATAAGAAAGGTTAGAATTGGATAGAAACGAAATACGTGTGCAAAACTCTCGGAAACCACTTAAAATGCTCCTTTACTCCCATACATGATAAGACAAATCGAATTTCGTCGATTCGACTAGGTGTTGTTAAAATTTGTCAAACACGTCAAAAACGCTTTATCTCCACGAGATATGACGATTAGCGAAACGGACAGTGAAATTACTGTGGTTGCAGTAAGAAGCTTTTGTCGAAAATTTCCAAAAGCTCGCCAATGCTTCTAAAATGTTCTATTCGGGTAAGAGAAGAGAAAAAAGTATTAGTTGATAGATTGGAGAACTATTTCCGATAATATGTCAATGTTTAGAAATTGGCCTCTTTAGCATCATACGCCCAAAAGCCATAAGAATGGTTGGAATTGGATAGAAACGAAATACATTTCCCAAACTCTCCGAAACCTCCTGAAATTCTCCTTTCCACCCATACGTGAGAAAACAATTCGAATTTCGTCGATTCGACAAGGCGCTGTGAGAGTTTGTGAAACTCGTCAAAAACGGTTTTATCTCCACGAGATAAGACGATTAGTGAAACAAACAGAGAAATTACTGTGGATGAGGTGAGTAGCTTTTGTCGAAAGTTTGCCAAAGCTCGTCAGTGCTTCTAAAATGATCTAATAAAGTCAGAGAAGAGAATGAAAGATTTACTTCATTGATTGGTATTCTATTTCCGATAATATGGCAATGGTTAGAAATTGGCCTCTTTAGCATCATACACCCAAAAGCCATAAGAATGGTTAGAATTGGTTCGAAAAGAAAAACGTGTCCCAATCTCTCCTAAACCTCCTAAAATCTTCCTTTCCCCCCTTACATAATAAAACAAATCGAATTTCGTCGATTTGACGAGGTGTTGTGAGAATTTGTGAAACTCGTCAAAAATGCTTTATCTCCACGAGATAAGACAATTAGTGAAACGGACAGTGAAACTACTGTGGTTGCAGTGAGTAGTATTCCTCGAAAATTTCCAAAAGCTTAACAATGCTTCTAAAATGATCTATTCGGGTCAGAAGAGGGAATAAAAGTATTAGTTAATCGATCCGAGAACTATTTAAGAAAATATGCCCACTATTAGAAAATGGCCTCTTTAGCCTCATACGCGCAAAAGACATAAGAATGGTTAGAATTGGTTCGAAACGAAATACGTGTCGCAAAATCTCCCAAATCTCCGAAAATGCTCCTTTCAACCCATACATGACAAAACAAATCGAATTTCGTCATTTCAACGAGGTGCTTTGAGAATATGTCAAAGTCGTCAAAAACTCTTTATCTGAACGAGATAAGACGATAAGGGAAACGAACAACGAAATTACTGTTGTTCCAGTGAGTGGCTTTTCTCAAAAGTTTGCCAAAGCTCGCCAATACTTCTAAAATGATCTATTCGGGCCAGAGAAGAGAATAAAATTATTTTAGTTCATTGATTCGAGCACTATTTCCGAAAATACGTCAATGATTAGGAAATGGCCGCTTTAGTCTTATATGCCAATAAGTCATAAGAATGGTTAGAATTGGATAGAAACAAAATACGTGTCCCAAACTCTCCCAAACCTCTTAAAATGCTCCTTTCCATCCATACATGATAAAACAAATCGAAATTCGTCGATTCGGCGAGGTCCTGTGAGAATCTGTCAAAATCGTTAAAAACGCTTTACTTCCACGAGATAAGACGATTAGTGAAACGAACAGAGAAATTACTGTGGTTGCAGTGAGTAGCTATTCTCAAAAGTTTCCCAAACCTCTCCAATACTTCTAAAATTATCTATTCGGGTCAGAGGAGGTAATAAAAGTATTAGTTCATTGATTCGAGCACTATTTCAGAAAATATGGCAACAATTAGAAAATGGCCTCTTTAGCCTCATGCCCAAAAGCCATAATAATTGTTAGAATCCGTTCGAAACGAAATACGTGTCCGAAAGTCTCCCAAAGCTCTTAGAATGTTTTTTTCCACTCATACATCGTAAAACAAATCGAAATTCGTCGATACGAGGAGGTGCTTTGAGAAACTGTCAAACACGTCAAAAACGCTTTATCTCCATTAGATAAGACGATTAGTGAAACGAACAGAGAAATTACTGTGGTTGCAGTGAGTAGCATTTCACGAAAGCTTTCCAAAGCTCGCCATTGCTTCTAAAATGATCTACTAGGGTCAGAGAACAGAATAAAAATATTAGTTCATTGATTGGAGAACTATTTCCGAAAATATGGCAATGTTTAGAAAATGGCCTATTTAGCCTCATACGCCCAAAAGCCATAAGAATGGTTAGAATTATTTAGAATCGAAATACGTGCCCCAAACTCTCCCAAATCTCCTAAAATGCTGCTTTCCACCCATTACATGATAAAACAAATCGAATTTCGTCGATTCAACTAGGTGCAGCGAGAATTTTTGAACCTCGTCAAAAACGAGTTATCACCACAGATAAGACGATTAGTGAAACGAACATAGAAATTAGTGGGGTTGCAGTGAGTAGCTTTGGTCGAAAGTTTTCCAAAACTCGCCATTTCTTCGAAAATGATCTATTCGGGTCAGAAAAGATAAAAATATGATTAGTTCATTAATTCGAGCAGTATTTCCGAAAATATGGCAACGATTAGAATATGGCCAATTTAGCTTCATACGCCCAAAATCCGTAAGAATGTTTAGAATTGGATAGAAACGAAATACGTGTTCCAAACTCTCCCAAAGCTTTTAAAATACTCCTTTCCACCCATACATGATAAAACAAATCGAATTTCGTCGATTCGACGAGATGCAGTGAGAATTTGTAAAACTCGTCAAAAACGCGTTATCTCCACCAGATAAGACGATTAGTGAAACAAACAGAGGAATTACTGTGGTTGCAGTCAGTAGCTTTTCTCGAAAGATTGCCAAAGCTCGCCAATGCTTCTAAAATGATCGATTCGTGTGAGAAAAGAGAATAAATTAATTAGTTCATTGATCCGAGCATTATTTCAGAAAATACGGCAAAGTTTAGAAAATGGCTTCTTTAGCCTAGTACGCCCAAAAATCCATAGGAATGGTAAGAATTGGATAGAAACGAAATACTTGTCCCAAACTCTCCCAAAGCTCTTAAAATCCTCCTTTCCACCCATACATGATAAAACAAATCGAATTTCGTCGATTCGTCGATGTACTTTGAGAATCTGTCAAACTCGTCATAAACGCTTTATCTCCACGAGATAAGATGATTAGTGAAACGAACAGAGAAATTAGTGTCGTTGAAGTTTGTAGGTTTTCTCGAATGTTTACCAATGCTCGCCAATGCTTCTAAAATGTTCTATTTGGGTAAGAGAAGAGAATAAAAGTATTAGTTCATAGATTGGAGAACTATTTCGGATAATATGTCAATGTTTAGAAATTGGCCTCTTTAGCATCATACGCCCAAAAGCCATAAGAATGGTTAGAATTGGATAGAAACGAAATACGTGTCCCAAAATCTCCCAAACATCTTAAAATGGATTTTTCCTCCCATACATGATAAGACAACTCGAATTTTGTCGATTCGAAGAGGTGCTGTGAAAAATTTGTGAAACTCGTCAAAAACGCTTAATCTCCACGAGATAAGACGATTTGTGAAACGGACAGTGTAATTAATGTGGTTGCAGTAAGAAGCTTTTGTCGAAAATTTCCAAAAGCTCGCCAATGCTTCTAAAATAATCTATTCGGGTCAGAGGAGGTAATAAAAATAATACTTTTATTACTTCAGAAAATATGGCAATGTTTAGAAAATGGCCTCTTTAGCCACATACACTCAAAAGCCATAAGAATGGTTAGAATTTGTTCAAAGCGAAATACGTGTCCCAAACTTTTCCAAACCTCCTAAAATGTTCATTTCTACTCATACATGATAAATAAAATTGAATTTCGTCGATTCGACGAAGTATAGGGAGAATTTGTGAAACTCGTCAAAACCGCTTTATCTCCACGAGATAAGACGATTAGTGAAATGGACAGTGAAACTACTGTGGTTGCAGTGAGTAGCATTTCTCGAAAATTTCCAAAAGCTTGCCAATGCTTCTAAAATGATCTATTCGGGTAAGAGAAGAGAATAAAAGTATTAGTTAATAGATTGGAGAACTATTTCGGATAATATGTCAATGTTTAGAAATTGGCCTCTTTAGCATCATACGCCCAAAAGCCATGAGAATTGTTAGAATTGGATAGAAACGAAATACGTGTCCCAAAATCTCCCAAACCTATTAAAATGGTATTTTCCTCCCATACATGATAAGACAACTCGAATTTCGTCGATTCGAAGAGGTGCTGTGAAAAATTTGTAAAACTCGTCAAAAATGCTTAATCTCAACGAGATAAGACGATTAGTGAAACGGACAGTGAAATTAATGTGGTTGCAGTAAGAAGCTTTTGTCGAAAATTTCCAAAAGCTCGCCAATGCTTCTAAAATAATCTATTCGGGTCAGAGGAGGTAATAAAAGTAATACTTTTATTACTTTAGAAAATATGGCAATGTTTAGAAAATGGCCTCTTTAGCCACATACACTCAAAAGCCATAAGAATGGTTAGAATTTGTTCAAAGCGAAATACGTGTCCCAAACTTTTCCAAACCTCCTAAAATGTTCATTTCTACTCATACATGATAAATAAAATCGAATTTCGTCGATTCGACGAGGTATAGGGAGAATTTGTGAAACTCGTCAAAACCGCTTTATCTCCACGAGATAAGACGATTAGTGAAATGGACAGTGAAACTACTGTGGTTGCAGTGAGTAGCATTTCTCGAAAATTTCCAAAAGCTTGCCAATGCTTCTAAAATGATCTATTCGGGTAAGAGAAGAGAATAAAAGTATTAGTTCATAGATTGGAGAACTATTTCGGATAATATGTCAATGTTTAGAAATTGGCCTCTTTAGCATCATACGCCCAAAAGCCATAAGAATGGTTAGAATTGGATAGAAACGAAATACGTGTCCCAAAATCTCCCAAACCTCTTAAAATGGTTTTTTCCTCCCATACATGATAAGACAACTCGAATTTCGTCGATTCGAAGAGGTGCTGTGAAAAATTTGTGAAACTCGTCAAAAACGCTTAATCTCCACGAGATAAGACGATTTGTGAAACGGACAGTGAAATTAATGTGGTTGCAGTAAGAAGCTTTTGTCGAAAATTTCCAAAAGCTCGCCAATGCTTCTAAAATAATCTATTCGGGTCAGAGGAGGTAATAAAAGTAATACTTTTATTACTTCAGAAAATATGGCAATGTTTAGAAAATGGCCTCTTTAGCCACATACACTCAAAAGCCATAAGAATGGTTAGAATTTGTTCAAAGCGAAATACGTGTCCCAAACTTTTCCAAACCTCCTAAAATGATCATTTCTACTCATACATGATAAATAAAATCGAATTTCGTCGATTCGACGAGGTATAGGGAGAATTTGTGAAACTCGTCAAAACCGCTTTATCTCCACGAGATAAGACGATTAGTGAAATGGACAGTGAAACTACTGTGGTTGCAGTGAGTAGCATTTCTCGAAAATTTCCAAAAGCTTGCCAATGCTTCTAAAATGATCTATTCGGGTAAGAGAAGAGAATAAAAGTATTAGTTCATAGATTGGAGAACTATTTCGGATAATATGTCAATGTTTAGAAATTGGCCTCTTTAGCATCATACGCCCAAAAGCCATAAGAATGGTTAGAATTGGATAGAAACGAAATACGTGTCCCAAAATCTCCCAAACCTCTTAAAATGGTTTTTTCCTCCCATACATGATAAGACAACTCGAATTTCGTCGATTCGAAGAGGTGCTGTGAAAAATTTGTGAAACTCGTCAAAAACGCTTAATCTCCACGAGATAAGACGATTTGTGAAACGGACAGTGAAATTAATGTGGTTGCAGTAAGAAGCTTTTGTCGAAAATTTCCAAAAGCTCGCCAATGCTTCTAAAATAATCTATTCGGGTCAGAGGAGGTAATAAAAGTAATACTTTTATTACTTCAGAAAATATGGCAATGTTTAGAAAATGGCCTCTTTAGCCACATACACTCAAAAGCCATAAGAATGGTTAGAATTTGTTCAAAGCGAAATACGTGTCCCAAACTTTAACAAACCTCCTAAAATGTTCATTTCTACTCATACATGATAAATAAAATCGAATTTCGTCGATTCGACGAGGTATAGGGAGAATTTGTGAAACTCGTCAAAACCGCTTTATCTCCACGAGATAAGACGATTAGTGAAATGGACAGTGAAACTACTGTGGTTGCAGTGAGTAGCATTTCTCGAAAATTTCCAAAAGCTTGCCAATGCTTCTAAAATGATCTATTCGGGTAAGAGAAGAGAATAAAAGTATTAGTTCATAGATTGGAGAACTATTTCGGATAATATGTCAATGTTTAGAAATTGGCCTCTTTAGCATCATACGCCCAAAAGCCATAAGAATGGTTAGAATTGGATAGAAACGAAATACGTGTCCCAAAATCTCCCAAACCTCTTAAAATGGTTTTTTCCTCCCATACATGATAAGACAACTCGAATTTCGTCGATTCGAAGAGGTGCTGTGAAAAATTTGTGAAACTCGTCAAAAACGCTTAATCTCCACGAGATAAGACGATTTGTGAAACGGACAGTGAAATTAATGTGGTTGCAGTAAGAAGCTTTTGTCGAAAATTTCCAAAAGCTCGCCAATGCTTCTAAAATAATCTATTCGGGTCAGAGGAGGTAATAAAAGTAATACTTTTATTACTTCAGAAAATATGGCAATGTTTAGAAAATGGCCTCTTTAGCCACATACACTCAAAAGCCATAAGAATGGTTAGAATTTGTTCAAAGCGAAATACGTGTCCCAAACTTTTCCAAACCTCCTAAAATGATCATTTCTACTCATACATGATAAATAAAATCGAATTTCGTCGATTCGACGAGGTATAGGGAGAATTTGTGAAACTCGTCAAAACCGCTTTATCTCCACGAGATAAGACGATTAGTGAAATGGACAGTAAACTACTGTGGTTGCAGTGAGTAGCATTTCTCGAAAATTTCCAAAAGCTTGCCAATGCTTCTAAAATGATCTATTCGGGTAAGAGAAGAGAATAAAAGTATTAGTTCATAGATTGGAGAACTATTTCGGATAATATGTCAATGTTTAGAAATTGGCCTCTTTAGCATCATACGCCCAAAAGCCATAAGAATGGTTAGAATTGGATAGAAACGAAATACGTGTCCCAAAATCTCCCAAACCTCTTAAAATGGTTTTTTCCTCCAATACATGATAAGACAACTCGAATTTCGTCGATTCGAAGAGGTGCTGTGAAAAATTTGTGAAACTCGTCAAAAACGCTTAATCTCCATTAGATAAGACGATTTGTGAAACGGACAGTGAAATTAATGTGGTTGCAGTAAGAAGCTTTTGTCGAAAATTTCCAAAAGCTCGCCAATGCTTCTAAAATAATCTATTCGGGTCAGATGAGGTAATAAAAGTAATACTTTTATTACTTTAGAAAATATGGCAATGTTTAGAAAATGGCCTCTTTAGCCACATACACTCAAAAGCCATAAGAATGGTTAGAATTTGTTCAAAGCGAAATACGTGTCCCAAACTTTTCCAAACCTCCTAAAATGTTCATTTCTACTCATACATGATAAATAAAATCGAATTTCGTCGATTCGACGAGGTATAGGGAGAATTTGTGAAACTCGTCAAAACCGCTTTATCTCCACGAGATAAGACGATTAGTGAAATGGACAGTGAAACTACTGTGGTTGCAGTGAGTAGCATTTCTCGAAAATTTCCAAAAGCTTGCCAATGCTTCTAAAATGATCTATTCGGGTAAGAGAAGAGAATAAAAGTATTAGTTCATAGATTGGAGAACTATTTCGGATAATATGTCAATGTTTAGAAATTGGCCTCTTTAGCATCATACGCCCAAAAGCCATAAGAATGGTTAGAATTGGATAGAAACGAAATACGTGTCTCAAAATCTCCCAAACCTCTTAAAATGGTTTTTTTTCTCCCATACATGATAAGACAACTCGAATTTCGTCGATTCGAAGAGGTGCTGTGAAAAATTTGTGAAACTCGTCAAAAATGCTTAATCTCCACGAGATAAGACGATTTGTGAAACGGACAGTGAAATTAATGTGGTTGCAGCAAGAAGCTTTTGTCGAAAATTTCCAATAGCTCGCCAATGCTTCTAAAATAATCTATTCGGGTCAGAGGAGGTAATAAAAGTAATACTTTTATTACTTCAGAAAATATGGCAATGTTTAGAAAATGGCCTCTTTAGCCACATACACTCAAAAGCCATAAGAATGGTTAGAATTTGTTCAAAGCGAAATACGTGTCCCAAACTTTAACAAACCTCCTAAAATGTTCATTTCTACTCATACATGATAAATAAAATCGAATTTCGTCGATTCGACGAGGTATAGGGAGAATTTGTGAAACTCGTCAAAACCGCTTTATCTCCACGAGATAAGACGATTAGTGAAATGGACAGTGAAACTACTGTGGTTGCAGTGAGTAGCATTTCTCGAAAATTTCCAAAAGCTTGCCAATGCTTCTAAAATGATCTATTCGGGTAAGAGAAGAGAATAAAAGTATTAGTTCATAGATTGGAGAACTATTTCGGATAATATGTCAATGTTTAGAAATTGGCCTCTTTAGCATCATACGCCCAAAAGCCATAAGAATGGTTAGAATTGGATAGAAACGAAATACGTGTCCCAAAATCTCCCAAACCTCTTAAAATGGTTTTTTCCTCCCATACATGAAAAGACAACTCGAATTTCGTCGATTCGAAGAGGTGCTGTGAAAAATTTGTGAAACTCGTCAAAAACGCTTAATCTCCATTAGATAAGACGATTTGTGAAACGGACAGTGAAATTAATGTGGTTGCAGTAAGAAGCTTTTGTCGAAAATTTCCAAAAGCTCGCCAATGCTTCTAAAATAATCTATTCGGGTCAGAGGAGGTAATAAAAGTAATACTTTTATTACTTTAGAAAATATGGCAATGTTTAGAAAATGGCCTCTTTAGCCACATACACTCAAAAGCCATAAGAATGGTTAGAATTTGTTCATAGCGAAATACTTGTCCCAAACTTTAACAAACCTCCTAAAATGTTCATTTCTACTCATACATGATAAATAAAATCGAATTTCGTCGATTCGACGAGGTATAGGGAGAATTTGTGAAACTCGTCAAAACCGCTTTATCTCCACGAGATAAGACGATTAGTGAAATGGACAGTGAAACTACTGTGGTTGCAGTGAGTAGCATTTCTCGAAAATTTCCAAAAGCTTGCCAATGCTTCTAAAATGATCTATTCGGGTAAGAGAAGAGAATAAAAGTATTAGTTCATAGATTGGAGAACTATTTCGGATAATATGTCAATGTTTAGAAATTGGCCTCTTTAGCATCATACGCCCAAAAGCCATAAGAATGGTTAGAATTGGATAGAAACGAAATACGTGTCCCAAAATCTCCCAAACCTCTTAAAATGGTTTTTTTTCTCCCATACATGATAAGACAACTCGAATTTCGTCGATTCGAAGAGGTGCTGTGAAAAATTTGTGAAACTCGTCAAAAATGCTTAATCTCCTTGAGATAAGACGATTTGTGAAACGGACAGTGAAATTAATGTGGTTGCAGCAAGAAGCTTTTGTCGAAAATTTCCAATAGCTCGCCAATGCTTCTAAAATAATCTATTCGGGTCAGAGGAGGTAATAAAAGTAATACTTTTATTACTTCAGAAAATATGGCAATGTTTAGAAAATGGCCTCTTTAGCAACATACACTCAAAAGCCATAAGAATGGTTAGAATTTGTTCAAAGCGAAATACGTGTCCCAAACTTTTCCAAACCTCCTAAAATGTTCATTTCTACTCATACATGATAAATAAAATCGAATTTCGTCGATTCGACGAGGTATAGGGAGAATTTGTGAAACTCGTCAAAACCGCTTTATCTCCACGAGATAAGACGATTAGTGAAATGGACAGTGAAACTACTGTGGTTGCAGTGAGTAGCATTTCTCGAAAATTTCCAAAAGCTTGCCAATGCTTCTAAAATGATCTATTCGGGTAAGAGAAGAGAATAAAAGTATTAGTTCATAGATTGGAGAACTATTTCGGATAATATGTCAATGTTTAGAAATTGGCCTCTTTAGCATCATACGCCCAAAAGCCATAAGAATGGTTAGAATTGGATAGAAACGAAATACGTGTCCCAAAATCTCCCAAACCTCTTAAAATGGTTTTTTCCTCCAATACATGATAAGACAACTCGAATTTCGTCGATTCGAAGAGGTGCTGTGAAAAATTTGTGAAACTCGTCAAAAACGCTTAATCTCCATTAGATAAGACGATTTGTGAAACGGACAGTGAAATTAATGTGGTTGCAGTAAGAAGCTTTTGTCGAAAATTTCCAAAAGCTCGCCAATGCTTCTAAAATAATCTATTCGGGTCAGAGGAGGTAATAAAAGTAATACTTTTATTACTTTAGAAAATATGGCAATGTTTAGAAAATGGCCTCTTTAGCCACATACACTCAAAAGCCATAAGAATGGTTAGAATTTGTTCAAAGCGAAATACGTGTCCCAAACTTTTCCAAACCTCCTAAAATGTTCATTTCTACTCATACATGATAAATAAAATCGAATTTCGTCGATTCGACGAGGTATAGGGAGAATTTGTGAAACTCGTCAAAACCGCTTTATCTCCAC
Organism: Heliopora coerulea; assembly: GCA_030142905.1. Classification (NCBI taxonomy): domain Eukaryota; kingdom Metazoa; phylum Cnidaria; class Anthozoa; order Scleralcyonacea; family Helioporidae; genus Heliopora; species Heliopora coerulea. The sequence goes on along the minus strand of JASJOG010000059.1, from coordinate 6,964 downwards.
GAGATAAGACGATTAGTGAAATGGACAGTGAAACTACTGTGGTTGCAGTGAGTAGCATTTCTCGAAAATTTCCAAAAGCTTGCCAATGCTTCTAAAATGATCTATTCGGGTAAGAGAAGAGAATAAAAGTATTAGTTCATAGATTGGAGAACTATTTCGGATAATATGTCAATGTTTAGAAATTGGCCTCTTTAGCATCATACGCCCAAAAGCCATAAGAATGGTTAGAATTGGATAGAAACGAAATACGTGTCCCAAAATCTCCCAAACCTCTTAAAATGGTTTTTTTTCTCCCATACATGATAAGACAACTCGAATTTCGTCGATTCGAAGAGGTGCTGTGAAAAATTTGTGAAACTCGTCAAAAATGCTTAATCTCCACGAGATAAGACGATTTGTGAAACGGACAGTGAAATTAATGTGGTTGCAGCAAGAAGCTTTTGTCGAAAATTTCCAATAGCTCGCCAATGCTTCTAAAATAATCTATTCGGGTCAGAGGAGGTAATAAAAGTAATACTTTTATTACTTCAGAAAATATGGCAATGTTTAGAAAATGGCCTCTTTAGCAACATACACTCAAAAGCCATAAGAATGGTTAGAATTTGTTCAAAGCGAAATACGTGTCCCAAACTTTTCCAAACCTCCTAAAATGTTCATTTCTACTCATACATGATAAATAAAATCGAATTTCGTCGATTCGACGAGGTATAGGGAGAATTTGTGAAACTCGTCAAAACCGCTTTATCTCCACGAGATAAGACGATTAGTGAAATGGACAGTGAAACTACTGTGGTTGCAGTGAGTAGCATTTCTCGAAAATTTCCAAAAGCTTGCCAATGCTTCTAAAATGATCTATTCGGGTAAGAGAAGAGAATAAAAGTATTAGTTCATAGATTGGAGAACTATTTCGGATAATATGTCAATGTTTAGAAATTGGCCTCTTTAGCATCATACGCCCAAAAGCCATAAGAATGGTTAGAATTGGATAGAAACGAAATACGTGTCCCAAAATCTCCCAAACCTCTTAAAATGGTTTTTTCCTCCCATACATGATAAGACAACTCGAATTTCGTCGATTCGAAGAGGTGCTGTGAAAAATTTGTGAAACTCGTCAAAAAAGCTTAATCTCCACGAGATAAGACGATTTGTGAAACGGACAGTGAAATTAATGTGGTTGCAGTAAGAAGCTTTTGTCGAAAATTTCCAAAAGCTCGCCAATGCTTCTAAAATAATCTATTCGGGTCAGAGGAGGTAATAAAAGTAATACTTTTATTACTTCAGAAAATATGGCAATGTTTAGAAAATGGCCTCTTTAGCCACATACACTCAAAAGCCATAAGAATGGTTAGAATTTGTTCAAAGCGAAATACGTGTCCCAAACTTTTCCAAACCTCCTAAAATGTTCATTTCTACTCATACATGATAAATAAAATCGAATTTCGTCGATTCGACGAGGTATAGGGAGAATTTGTGAAACTCGTCAAAACCGCTTTATCTCCACGAGATAAGACGATTAGTGAAATGGACAGTGAAACTACTGTGGTTGCAGTGAGTAGCATTTCTCGAAAATTTCCAAAAGCTTGCCAATGCTTCTAAAATGATCTATTCGGGTAAGAGAAGAGAATAAAAGTATTAGTTCATAGATTGGAGAACTATTTCGGATAATATGTCAATGTTTAGAAATTGGCCTCTTTAGCATCATACGCACAAAAGCCATAAGAATGGTTAGAATTGGATAGAAACGAAATACGTGTCCCAAAATCTCCCAAACCTCTTAAAATGGTTTTTTCCTCCCATACATGATAAGACAACTCGAATTTCGTCGATTCGAAGAGGTGCTGTGAAAAATTTGTGAAACTCGTCAAAAAAGCTTAATCTCCACGAGATAAGACGATTTGTGAAACGGACAGTGAAATTAATGTGGTTGCAGTAAGAAGCTTTTGTCGAAAATTTCCAAAAGCTCGCCAATGCTTCTAAAATAATCTATTCGGGTCAGAGGAGGTAATAAAAGTAATACTTTTATTACTTCAGAAAATATGGCAATGTTTAGAAAATGGCCTCTTTAGCCACATACACTCAAAAGCCATAAGAATGGTTAGAATTTGTTCATAGCGAAATACGTGTCCCAAACTTTAACAAACCTCCTAAAATGTTCATTTCTACTCATACATGATAAATAAAATCGAATTTCGTCGATTCGACGAGGTATAGGGAGAATTTGTGAAACTCGTCAAAAACGCTTAATCTCCACGAGATAAGACGATTTGTGAAACGGACAGTGAAATTAATGTGGTTGCAGTAAGAAGCTTTTGTCGAAAATTTCCAAAAGCTCGCCAATGCTTCTAAAATAATCTATTCGGGTCAGAGGAGGTAATAAAAGTAATACTTTTATTACTTCAGAAAATATGGCAATGTTTAGAAAATGGCCTCTTTAGCCACATACACTCAAAAGCCATAAGAATGGTTAGAATTTGTTCAAAGCGAAATACGTGTCCCAAACTTTAACAAACCTCCTAAAATGTTCATTTCTACTCATACATGATAAATAAAATCGAATTTCGTCGATTCGACGAGGTATAGGGAGAATTTGTGAAACTCGTCAAAACCGCTTTTTCTCTACGAGATAAGACGATTAGTGAAATGGACAGTGAAACTACTGTGGTTGCAGTGAGTAGCATTTCTCGAAAATTTCCAAAAGCTTGCCAATGCTTCTAAAATGATCTATTCGGGTAAGAGAAGAGAATAAAAGTATTAGTTCATAGATTGGAGAACTATTTCGGATAATATGTCAATGTTTAGAAATTGGCCTCTTTAGCATCATACGCCCAAAAGCCATAAGAATGGTTAGAATTGGATAGAAACGAAATACGTGTCCCAAAATCTCCCAAACCTCTTAAAATGGTTTTTTTTCTCCCATACATGATAAGACAACTCGAATTTCGTCGATTCGAAGAGGTGCTGTGAAAAATTTGTGAAACTCGTCAAAAACGCTTAATCTCCACGAGATAAGACGATTTGTGAAACGGACAGTGAAATTAATGTGGTTGCAGTAAGAAGCTTTTGTCGAAAATTTCCAAAAGCTCGCCAATGCTTCTAAAATAATCTATTCGGGTCAGAGGAGGTAATAAAAGTAATACTTTTATTACTTCAGAAAATATGGCAATGTTTAGAAAATGGCCTCTTTAGCCACATACACTCAAAAGCCATAAGAATGGTTAGAATTTGTTCAAAGCGAAATACGTGTCCCAAACTTTAACAAACCTCCTAAAATGTTCATTTCTACTCATACATGATAAATAAAATCGAATTTCGTCGATTCGACGAGGTATAGGGAGAATTTGTGAAACTCGTCAAAACCGCTTTATCTCCACGAGATAAGACGATTAGTGAAATGGACAGTGAAACTACTGTGGTTGCAGTGAGTAGCATTTCTCGAAAATTTCCAAAAGCTTGCCAATGCTTCTAAAATGATCTATTCGGGTAAGAGAAGAGAATAAAAGTATTAGTTCATAGATTGGAGAACTATTTCGGATAATATGTCAATGTTTAGAAATTGGCCTCTTTAGCATCATACGCCCAAAAGCCATAAGAATGGTTAGAATTGGATAGAAACGAAATACGTGTCCCAAAATCTCCCAAACCTCTTAAAATGGTTTTTTCCTCCCATACATGATAAGACAACTCGAATTTCGTCGATTCGAAGAGGTGCTGTGAAAAATTTGTGAAACTCGTCAAAAACGCTTAATCTCCACGAGAAAAGACGATTTGTGAAACGGACAGTGAAATTAATGTGGTTGCAGTAAGAAGCTTTTGTCGAAAATTTCCAAAAGCTCGCCAATGCTTCTAAAATAATCTATTCGGGTCAGAGGAGGTAATAAAAGTAATACTTTTATTACTTCAGAAAATATGGCAATGTTTAGAAAATGGCCTCTTTAGCCACATACACTCAAAAGCCATAAGAATGGTTAGAATTTGTTCAAAGCGAAATACGTGTCCCAAACTTTTCCAAACCTCCTAAAATGTTCATTTCTACTCATACATGATAAATAAAATCGAATTTCGTCGATTCGACGAGGTATAGGGAGAATTTGTGAAACTCGTCAAAACCGCTTTATCTCCACGAGATAAGACGATTAGTGAAATGGACAGTGAAACTACTGTGGTTGCAGTGAGTAGCATTTCTCGAAAATTTCCAAAAGCTTGCCAATGCTTCTAAAATGATCTATTCGGGTAAGAGAAGAGAATAAAAGTATTAGTTCATAGATTGGAGAACTATTTCGGATAATATGTCAATGTTTAGAAATTGGCCTCTTTAGCATCATACGCCCAAAAGCCATAAGAATGGTTAGAATTGGATAGAAACGAAATACGTGTCCCAAAATCTCCCAAACCTCTTAAAATGGTTTTTTCCTCCCATACATGATAAGACAACTCGAATTTCGTCGATTCGAAGAGGTGCTGTGAAAAATTTGTGAAACTCGTCAAAAACGCTTAATCTCCACGAGATAAGACGATTTGTGAAACGGACAGTGAAATTAATGTGGTTGCAGTAAGAAGCTTTTGTCGAAAATTTCCAAAAGCTCGCCAATGCTTCTAAAATAATCTATTCGGGTCAGAGGAGGTAATAAAAGTAATACTTTTATTACTTCAGAAAATATGGCAATGTTTAGAAAATGGCCTCTTTAGCCACATACACTCAAAAGCCATAAGAATGGTTAGAATTTGTTCAAAGCGAAATACGTGTCCCAAACTTTTCCAAACCTCCTAAAATGTTCATTTCTACTCATACATGATAAATAAAATCGAATTTCGTCGATTCGACGAGGTATAGGGAGAATTTGTGAAACTCGTCAAAACCGCTTTATCTCTACGAGATAAGACGATTAGTGATATGGACAGTGAAACTACTGTGGTTGCAGTGAGTAGCATTTCTCGAAAATTTCCAAAAGCTTGCCAATGCTTCTAAAATGATCTATTCGGGTAAGAGAAGAGAATAAAAGTATTAGTTCATAGATTGGAGAACTATTTCGGATAATATGTCAATGTTTAGAAATTGGCCTCTTTAGCATCATACGCCCAAAAGCCATAAGAATGGTTAGAATTGGATAGAAACGAAATACGTGTCCCAAAATCTCCCAAACCTCTTAAAATGGTTTTTTCCTCCCATACATGATAAGACAACTCGAATTTCGTCGATTCGAAGAGGTGCTGTGAAAAATTTGTGAAACTCGTCAAAAACGCTTAATCTCCACGAGATAAGACGATTTGTGAAACGGACAGTGAAATTAATGTGGTTGCAGTAAGAAGCTTTTGTCGAAAATTTCCAAAAGCTCGCCAATGCTTCTAAAATAATCTATTCGGGTCAGAGGAGGTAATAAAAGTAATACTTTTATTACTTCAGAAAATATGGCAATGTTTAGAAAATGGCCTCTTTAGCCACATACACTCAAAAGCCATAAGAATGGTTAGAATTTGTTCAAAGCGAAATACGTGTCCCAAACTTTTCCAAACCTCCTAAAATGTTCATTTCTACTCATACATGATAAATAAAATCGAATTTCGTCGATTCGACGAGGTATAGGGAGAATTTGTGAAACTCGTCAAAACCGCTTTATCTCTACGAGATAAGACGATTAGTGAAATGGACAGTGAAACTACTGTGGTTGCAGTGAGTAGCATTTCTCGAAAATTTCCAAAAGCTTGCCAATGCTTCTAAAATGATCTATTCGGGTAAGAGAAGAGAATAAAAGTATTAGTTCATAGATTGGAGTACTATTTCGGATAATATGTCAATGTTTAGAAATTGGCCTCTTTAGCATCATACGCCCAAAAGCCATAAGAATGGTTAGAATTGGATAGAAACGAAATACGTGTCCCAAAATCTCCCAAACCTCTTAAAATGGTTTTTTCCTCCCATACATGATAAGACAACTCGAATTTCGTCGATTCGAAGAGGTGCTGTGAAAAATTTGTGAAACTCGTCAAAAACGCTTAATCTCCACGAGATAAGACGATTTGTGAAACGGACAGTGAAATTAATGTGGTTGCAGTAAGAAGCTTTTGTCGAAAATTTCCAAAAGCTCGCCAATGCTTCTAAAATAATCTATTCGGGTCAGAGGAGGTAATAAAAGTAATACTTTTATTACTTCAGAAAATATGGCAATGTTTAGAAAATGGCCTCTTTAGCCACATACACTCAAAAGCCATAAGAATGGTTAGAATTTGTTCAAAGCGAAATACGTGTCCCAAACTTTAACAAACCTCCTAAAATGTTCATTTCTACTCATACATGATAAATAAAATCGAATTTCGTCGATTCGACGAGGTATAGGGAGAATTTGTGAAACTCGTCAAAACCGCTTTATCTCCACGAGATAAGACGATTAGTGAAATGGACAGTGAAACTACTGTGGTTGCAGTGAGTAGCATTTCTCGAAAATTTCCAAAAGCTTGCCAATGCTTCTAAAATGATCTATTCGGGTAAGAGAAGAGAATAAAAGTATTAGTTCATAGATTGGAGAACTATTTCGGATAATATGTCAATGTTTAGAAATTGGCCTCTTTAGCATCATACGCCCAAAAGCCATAAGAATGGTTAGAATTGGATAGAAACGAAATACGTGTCCCAAAATCTCCCAAACCTCTTAAAATGGTTTTTTCCTCCCATACATGATAAGACAACTCGAATTTCGTCGATTCGAAGAGGTGCTGTGAAAAATTTGTGAAACTCGTCAAAAACGCTTAATCTCCACGAGATAAGACGATTTGTGAAACGGACAGTGAAATTAATGTGGTTGCAGTAAGAAGCTTTTGTCGAAAATTTCCAAAAGCTCGCCAATGCTTCTAAAATAATCTATTCGGGTCAGAGGAGGTAATAAAAGTAATACTTTTATTACTTCAGAAAATATGGCAATGTTTAGAAAATGGCCTCTTTAGCCACATACACTCAAAAGCCATAAGAATG
>JASJOG010000589.1:0-99918 GCA_030142905.1 Heliopora coerulea | reverse complement strand
ATACAAAAACATGTCTTGGTCAAGAGTTTGCTTTACTGGACATGATCCTGGTGCACTGTTAATGAGTTTGTGAAGGAAAAAAAGATAACAGCGTTTTACTACTTTTATACTAACTCAAGTCATTGAGCTTATTTATTTCCAGTAACTAAATATGAGAGGAAGATCTGTCAAAACATTTATTACATTAAAAAGTTAAAAACTGTCAAAAATAAAAGTTTATGGTGAACATGTAATGAAAACGAAAAATTAACAAAACTTGTCTGTGTAATTTCTGTTGTTTCAACAAGCCATGAATCTTTTTATGACAGAAAATGAAATTGTTAGATAAAGATATGAGACGATTCCAAGATTTATTATTTTTGGAAAGACCCTATGATTTATTTTTAAAAAATAGGAAGAAATAGTTACATAGCTACGTTGTTCTCCATCGATTTTTTTGTTAATTTTGCAGGAAATTCAAGAGAAAGCTCGACGTCTGCAGCAACAAAGAAAAGATTATGAAAGTGCATTGGACACCATTGACAAACTTACACATAAATTGGAGTCAGATATTGCAGTATGTAACTGATGTTTTTTTTTAACCTTATCGATGTTTAATAGTCATTTGGTCATCACGGTTTAAATTTTTTTAAAGACAATCTAAATAATTTCCTATGAATTTGCCCCTTGAAGGAGTGCAAAGGATTCCGCATAGAAGCAAGCGAGGCAGTAGATAAATATGAACACTTAAAAAAAGAAAAAGGACCTTAACACATATTCGTATCCTAATCTGTAGCCCTAGTTACTTCTTCTACAAGGAGACATAAATCGACAAAAAGGAAAAAAACCCTTTTGTCTCATTCTTAACGTTCAGGTCAATCATATCGGATGGTGGAATCTCATCAGATAAACAAAAAATCCGGGGACCTATTTTTATTTTCGTTTCCAGGTTATGTACGAGAACATGCAACAAGAAAGAGATATTCTTAAAAAGGCAGAAACAAGGTTGATGGAGGAAAATAAATCACCGATAAATCAAAAAAAAGGACAAAATGCTGTAATAACAAACCTGCAAACCATTCAGGTCGGTATTTCCATAAAAAATTTGGAGTTGATCCCATTGCAATCTATGTACATTTGTAGTAATAGAGTTTTACTGATCATCACAGTGTGATTTCTACCTTGGGCCTTAAAAAATGTTGAGAAATTGTAACCCTTAAGTGTATCGACTAATGGTCTTCAATGAAGTAATAAATCAAATGGAAATTAAGTTTGTTTCATTTTAATTTCATTTAAAAGAGCTAAAATAATAGAGTTATTTTTACGTAAATTCTATATTGCTATTGGTTCTTGAGATTAGCTGTATCCATAAATACTATTATGATTCATTGCAAAATAACTTCTATTTTTGAGTTGTTAGGCGAAATCACTCGAAACCTAACCATAAACATTATTTGGCCAAAATAATGTTGCCGTCATGTAAGGTATTATTTCTCAGGTTCATCAAATCAATACGAAAGAAAACTATTAGTTTTCTGCTACCTGTGCGCATATTTTAGAGACATGGACTTTTGACCGTTAAGAGTAGTTATTGATAAAACACAGACCAAAAAATGTCACGTTAAGACTTTATATTGAAGTTGAAACAAAAACAGACAAGTTGGAAACGGTAATATTTTAATCTGTACTTCGGTGTCATCATCAAACCAAGTGATTTACCAAAGCTCGCTACGTTATATACATATATATATATATATATATATATATATATATATATATATATATATACAAATACAATACAAGGATAATGTCATCGGTTATTACCAATGAAATTAAACATTGTCGGAAATTAACATTCGTCATATTGATAGTTTGGCAAGAGAAAAGCCAGAGAATTGTCGAATGGCTTTCAGTCTTACAAATGTTAATTGGCAGACAAATCTGACAAATGTTAATTGGCTGTCAATCTGACAAACGTTAATTTCCAATTATGTTAATTTCATTGGTAATAACCGATGACATCATCCTTGTAACTGTATATGTAGAACATAGCGAGCTTTTGTAAATCGCTTGGTCTGATGATGACTCTGAAATAGAGCTGAAATATTACCGTTTCCAACTTATCTGTTTCTTGTTTTAACTTGATTATCAAGTTTCAAGATGAAACTTCTCGGTCTGTGTTTTATCCTTTACTTTTTCAAATTGTCCTCTGGTTGTGGTTTAAGACTAGTTATGAAGTGTTAAATTAGATGTTGCTGCAGCCCTTTTAAATTGCGTCAGAAAATCTCTCCTCCAAACCACTTTTTTAGACTTGGCAAGAACAATCAAATCAAACTAGGTATTCTAAATGATTGTTTTTACGTATTCTTGACATTAGAACAACTTGGAAAGACAAGAATACGAGACAAAAACTCGTTTGACAGGCCACGTTCAAGGATTAGAACGAGAGGTGGCTGTTTTGAAAGAGAAACTAACTAATGATGCCGATCACCATGCAAAAATTTTAGAATCGTGGGAGGTAAGCGTTTTCGTCGTCTAATCAGAGATTTTTTAGTTTGAACAATATAAATGTTTAAAAGATTCAACAGAGACATGTTAGAAGACGTGACGGGTATTTCGAAATGCAAAAGAATACAATTCTATTTAAATTCAAATGTCTGCTTTCTTCTCTTGATTGATGATTTGATGGAGCATGGTAAAATTGCCACTGCCCCACAGGCTGTCGTAAGTAGTTCGCGTCATAGTCGGGAAATCCTTGTGATGTTCTTCGAGGCCGTAATTGAATATTCCATTTCGTTTTGGGGTTTTTTGTTGGGTTTTTTTTTTTTGTTTTTATTATTTTTTTTATTTAGTCAAGAGCAAAGGAAACGAAAAATCAGCTGGAAACAGTAATAGAGGATCACCAAGGATCTAGAAACCAGTTACTAACTTTAAATAATGAATTTGAGGAGCTAAAAACTAAGGTAGGTCTGGCCATAACGGTGGATAATGAGTTACAAGAAAGCGAAACGTCATGTTCCAAAGGTCTTAAGATGGAATCAGATAGGATGACATGAAAAATGAAATCATGAAATGAAATATGGTTCGTTTATTTCTTCAATGAACGATCACACTATCGATTTATATCCAGTCAAAGTAGAGCTGAGGAAGGTGCAGTTAGTGTTTGTGACCAGCAGTTTATGTGATGATTAGTTTGTCAGCCGTTATCTAACATCGTTATAAACTAAAGTCGAACCGATCTTAATCGATGCCTTTTTGCAAGTTAAATTGAATAAATTGACGAGAATTGTTATGATTTTTTTTTTCAAATTGATGATGGTATAAATTCTTCTAGTTTGCAGAAAAAGAATCTCATTTGTCGGCAAATGAAGCGCAATTAAAAGAAATATTAGCTCGAAATGATGAGGAAGACCAAGGTAGGTTGGTTTACAAACCTCCCATTTGTATAAGGAAAGAGTTTGTGGCTTACAGTCGATAATTGGCTGGACTTTATTATTATAGGTTTGGTTTTTCAACCCATTTGAATTTGAGTAAGATTTTTCATAAACAACTAGAAATTGAAGATTTCTTGGCCTCACATTCACTATCTTTGTCTTGCATTTCAGATGGGATGCTGGCACGGACCTTGCAAGAACAAGAAGAGAGGCTATCTTCGGTAGCCAAGGAGTTGAAAGAAAGGTTATCAGAAACTGAAAGTCGAAATAAGGGTAAGTGGTGGAAGTAAGAGGTGGTTATTATTTATGAGCAATACCTGGAGTACAGAAGAGATCTAAAAAACTATTTTAAATCTGACTTGATCATTAACGAAATTATGCTATGCCTATTATCTTTTTTCCATTGTAGTTTTGGAAAGTCAATTGGAACTAGCCAAACAAAATTTGGATCAACATAAGGTAATGTTTGCAGCCAACGAAGAAGCTCTTTCAGAGGTTAACAAAGTAATTAAACCCAATTTCAATTCTTATTATTAATTCCTTCACTTTTCCTCACTCTTTAACCTCCTGCTCATAACACATTTGTGTTACCAAGTGAAGTTACTTGAACTATTTGTTGTTTTGCTCTTGTTATGGTTGGTGTGTCTGTTGCTGCTGTTATCTCCACGTCTACAGTTGCTATGGCTGTGCTTGTGACCGGTTTGCTTGTCTTCTTTGCTATGGATTGGTTGTGGATGATATGGGGATGGTGGGAATGATGGGATGATGGAGGTAGGTGTTGGGGTCAAGTCGGGTAGTGGGGTTTTTTATTCTGTATTTCAACTCTTCATTCTTTCACGGGCAGTGCTGTAAGATAGGGTACAAAGATAGGGTATAGGGCAATGAATGTTGAACAAGCTAAGAGCGCTTGCTAGCCGTAGGCAAGGCTTACCGGCCCGCCAAGAGTTTACCGTGACCGTTTTAGTTTATAGCGGACCACTGCCCTCAAGTTGCCTAGGATGAAACCTGGTGTTAGTAGTGATGGAGGATGAGTGGTGGGGGTGATTGTCTTAGTTTCAGCGGTTTTCCTCAAACTAGTGTTTCTGGTCGTGAAGATGGAGATGGTTTGGGCAAAGAGAAACGCTCAGCTGAGTTAGCTGCAATGAAACTTTTCATTTATTCAAGAGGAGTAAGTTGTACCAAGAAAAGATGGAAAATGAACAAACAGAAATCCAGGCATCTGTGGTCAAACTTAAAGACGAACTGACATCCACAAAAACGAAAAATACCGAATTGGAAGAGGAGAACATGAACTTGAAGAGCAGACTGGCTACGCAGACCTCCACCTTGCTTCAAACAGTGAACGTACTCACCGCAGACTTGAAACAAACTATAACACGTGCTGAGACCTGCGTGGTGAATGAGAAAAGAGCTAAGGAGTTATGTGATGAACAAAAGACGTTGGCTGCCGAGGTATGAAACACTAGTTATGGTCTTTTTACTTGCTCAGTTTAGAGACTTTGTTTCAGTCTCCTTAGCGCAGAGTATAAAGTAGAAAACATACTCCGAGTATCAGTTCCATCTTGAACTCAAAATTTGAGAAAAGCAAGTGGACACAGTGTTCAATAGTAATATTTCGAATTTATTACAAATTCATCATCAGACTAATAAATTCGAAATATTACTATTGAACACTGTGTCCACTTGCTTTTCTCAAATTTTGAGTTCAAGATGGAACTGATAATCGGAGTATGTTTTCTACTTTATTTTCTTAAATTATCGGCTGGAAACGGATTAGCGCAGAGTTATGTGTGTATCCTGATATACTCTGCTGTTTTCCAGGCTCAAGAAAAGTACGAAAAAGAGATCAATCAAAAAAATCACGCATCAGATGTACAGTCCTTGACGCTAGCTAAAGAGCAGGTATGCATATGAACTCACAGCTAGCTGTATTTAAACTTTAAGTTGTAATAAAAGAGCTGATGAAAATGAGCGTAGAAAAAAATATTAATTTTAAGTAATATAAATAAGTGTGTTAAACTGTTCTTTTGAAAAAAAAAGTTTGTGAAAGAGTATAATAAAATGTTATTTTTAAGATCATTTTCAGCAGCATGTTATTGGCGGTTAAAGTTGTATATTTTTCTGTTTAGCATTCCCCCCCTTCCCACATTCTGTTGCAACGTATACACTCTGTTGACGTTTTCGCTCTTGTTCAGCTGGAAACTTTGAATGCCAGAATAGAAGAAGTCGAGGAGAAGTGGAAGACCGCCGTAAGTAACTTGAGCGAATGTCAAGCGTCTTGGGAAGAACAAAAGATAATCCAAAAGAAGGAGGCGGAAAAACTTGTTATTCGTTGTAATAAATTGGTCAACCAGAACTCTTTACATCATGAACAAGGAGAAAAGGTAAACCTTTTGATAATATCTGTTCAACCATTCCACATAGTTATCATTAAGTACTGTTCTAGTTCAAGGCTGGGTTAATTTAGTCCAATCTTCCGGGGCAAGTGGTTATTACATAGGTTAAATTTTGTTTTGCATGATATTGGTTCATTCGAAATTAGATAGAACCCTGATGGTTTTTTGGTGAGTTTTTAGTTTAGTTATACATAACTCCGTTTTAATGGTTGCCGACGTTGCTCCATAACTCTTTCACCTCCGCACTTTAATATGACCTTGGCCAAGGATAGCGACTTTAAGAAGATTATACTTGACTCTTTCGTGTTAATTTCGTCTACCCTTTGTATTTGGCTAATAATACATTGTAATGGCAGGAATTCTTAGAGGGCCAGTAAAACACTTGTCTCATTTTATGGTTCGAGACAAGTTGGGCGTAAAGCTTAATTTTAGAGCCTGCAGTAACCGTTGTTTTAAAGGAGTTGTAAAACTGAGAAACGTTGCAAAAGCCTCTATAGACTATATTATCCTTTGTGATTTGCTGTTATGGAATTGGGCAGATTATTTGTTCCCAAGTTGTACGATATTTGCTTTTTCTGCTGAGCGCTTAGTTTGTGTGAAAAGTTTCATCAGCAAGATGTATTATTCCATTACGCGGAATGTATTCTTGTTTGTGAACTTTGAGAACCAAACATAACGTACCCATTACCTCCATGCAGGGTATCATTACGAAAAAATTTCATAATTAACCTTAATAGCGAAAGTCAGCTTGAAAAATATTCGACTTGAAAGGCGATCAAATTCTCATCTTGGCGTTTTCCGAACAACTGCGTTACCAATCGAGCTATCGAATCCACTCGGAGCTGGATGCTTGTTTAATCCATTTTAAGCGCACGAGTGGTTATTGCGGGAACTTGATTCTTATCTGTGAGCATGTACGGTGTTTTGAATCACTGCACATCCTCACAAGTAAGAGTTAGGTTCTCGGGAGAATCTCTTGTGAACTTGTAATGGATATAAGGAACATGCTGTTTCCAGCTGATTTGATAGCTCAACTTGTACAGCTGGGCACCAAAAACACCTGAAAATTCTGAACCCTTTTCGAGACAACTTCGTTTGTACAGGTTTATCGTGAAATTTTCTCTTTATGTACTTACCTTTATTAAATGCATTGTCGTAACGATTATTCGGTTGGTTACCAATGTTCATCTTTCATTATTTAGCTTTTTCAGCAACTTCTTGCTGTGCAGTCCCGCTCTGCCAGTCATATTCACGTCCCTTTCGCCACTGAACCATCCGATGAACCTGATAGTAAGACAGTGAAAGACCTTTGGGAAGTTATCAGGTAAATCAGTTGATATTTAATATTAATAATTATTATGAATACCTATATTTATATTAATGTTTTTTATATTTATATATATTTTTTTATATTTATTTAACAAGATTTATACGAAAAGAAAAAGAAATTGCTGAAAGAAAAAGTGAAATGGTGCAGTCTGAAAGCGTGAGATACCAACAACGTTTAGAATTTGTAGAGAAACAACTGAAAGAAGCAAAAGAGAGCTTGGATAAGGAACAACAGAGGTCAAAGATGAGTGCAAAGGATGCTAAGGAACATGAAGAGATCGTGGAAAAATTTGGTGAAGTGGAAGAGTTCAAAGCAATAGCCAATGAGAACGAAGTCCTGAAGAACAAGATAAGCAATGTTGAGTTTCAGGTGAGGCAAAATATTATTTTGGTAGGCATGGTGGTGTTTCAGGGTGATTTTATGTTGTGGTAATGATCACCTTGGTACTAACGACCATACGGTCATTCCATGATTACATATCAATAATATGGGACTAGATCCTGGATCAACTTTTTCTTTGTCATTTATCCTGATTACCCATTATCCTGTGCTGGGGCTAAGCTTGTTAATTATAGACGGTGATGTATAATTAGCGAAATTGTAATAAATTGCAGGTAAAGGAGCTGGAACGTGAAATAGCTCACTTGAAAGACAACGTCAGGTCTTTAACATCTCAGAAAAATATGTTAGTTGGCGAGAAAACTGGTCTTAAAAATGAGGTAAGTGAAGCTAAACAATGTTACAGTCATGGTGTTTCAAACAAAACGGCTAAAGTTATAAAAATAGTTGGAGATGACGTAATTACCAGCAAATAGTATTCAAATTATTTACTTTTTTAGCTCAGAGATGCAGTAGATACAGCAGAATGTAATGCACATTACATTCATCATACCATGCCTATCTAAAGGACCATTTATACGTGACATATTGCACGTTGCGATCGTCATCCTAGTGTATGTAATAAACGTGTGACAGTCTATGTAGCAAGATATCCGCTTTTGATTCACTGTAGTTTGTCCTCGACATTCTGGTCAGTTAAACACATATTCCAAGATGTTCATCGCAAGGCACAAAGTCGCACGTTGTGACTGGCCGTTTAGAAGGTGGCCTGTGCACCTTGAGGCGCAGCTGAATCAAAAATTGCAAGCACTAAAAAGGTGTTCTTTAAAAACATCAATCTTTTATCAGTATCCAAAGAAGGTTCTTGGGGCTTAAGTTTGAACCCGGTTTATTTCTAGTTACAATTCTTTTTAACTTTCTCCTTCTCATGACGAAACAGGACCAATCTCTTGTTGTCTCTTCGGTTACATTACCTCGCGCTGCGGTGTGTTTAGTGCTCGTGTTTGGTAATATGGCTGGCTGGATGAGTGAGAAATACGGTAAGGTTGCTTCCGTTGGAATCAGCTTAACAGAATTTCAGAATGTTTTTTGCGTGTTGCGAAAAAATGTAGCCACATCTGTATGCATTAGAATATATCTGTGTAAATGTTTCGATTCTATTGTAGAATCCACGTCAGGGTACCATCAACAGTTTTTTGCATGATTGACCTTCACGGCTAAAATCAACTACAAAAGTTGCCTTTTGCGGGATTCGAACTCGCATCCTCAGGTTTCTGGACCGCTGCTCCACCAATTTAAGCTATCGAGTCAACTGGGAACAGTATGTTCGTTTAATCCATTTTTAGTGGTCGCACAAGAGACTCGCGCGACCACTTAACGCTTAATATCGGTGAGGATGTGCAATGTTTGGATTCTATTTCAGAATCATCCTCAGGGTAACATGAACAGAATTTTTTATGATAAACCTACACAACTAAAGTGAACAAAATTTAAAGTTCCTTTCTCAAAGGACATGGGATTTCATTGCAAATTTATATCCATATTTTGTTTTAGACTGAAACAAATAGGATTCAAGAAGAATTGAATTCTCTGAAATCTGAAAATACCACTGCGTCATCAAGGTTACAAGAAGAGATTGGAAATTTGCAGAAGGAGGCAGGACTCAAAGCCGAAGAAATTAATGAAAAAGTGAAAACAATAAATCAAGTGAGAAGTGTTTCCCTTTGCTTGTCGTTTAAAAAGCTTGTGGAAATTAACTCTATATTGCTGTTTCCTGACAGTCCATTTAAGAAAATGCAATATAATGGGGGAAAGGAATATCAAAGTGTGACATGATGTAGACTGGGTGTCTGCTTAACCCTCGATGTGTTTATTATTTCAATATGTTGTTTTTCTTTATCTTAAGCTCAAAAAAATAGCTCGACGTTACAAAGCTCAGTGGGATGAACTAATAAAGGAGAAAGAAGAGTTAGGGAAAAAGTTGGCAGAGGAAAAGCCGCCTGAAGACAGTGCTGGAAAGGACAACATTATTAAAATTTTAAATAAGGAGAACTTAGCCTTACAAGATGAAGTTGAAAAGTTAACTCAGACATCCAATGCGAGCAAGGTAAGAGGACATAAGAATAGAAATACGGTTTTTTTCAAAAGGAGTTAGATAAGATTTTTTTGGCTGAAGATGGGTTTCACCTCCAGGTTATCCGCTTTGGATCAGAGCTTTGGCAATACATCGGCAATCAACGTAGAAGTTGCGTTTTGACGTAAGGCTATGAAACTTAAATAAGTATTTTCGCTTTGTAGCAAAAATTGGCCATTAATAAAAGGAGTTGAACCCTGATAGTGAGGGAGGAACTCTGTGTTCTTCGTATCGTCTAGAGTGATGACGGGTCACCTTCACCTTTCCATCACCTCAGATTAAGACAAATGATAGGAATATCAGTGCAAACACTTACATATAAACGTTAATTTTTCTAAGTAACATATAGAATAAGAGGGAATGCGCTTGTGCCTGAGATCAAACACTGAGATGGCGCTCTTTGTGATATTTAATAAGCCGAGAAATGTCGTGAATGTTCGATGTAATGTACTAAAACGAACCAATATTTTAAGGGAAAATTGAGTTAAAAGTTTACCTAGTTTATACAAATTATTTCATCGTTGTGCTTTCGTAATGAATTATTAATATGCTGTCAAGTCATGCGTAGAGTATTTTAACGCGATGAAGTGTTAACTGTCCTGAATACTTGACATGGCTGCGCTGGAAAACGTTTGGTTTCAATTTTCTTGAAATATCATTTTCTGTCAATTCTCTCCTGGACGTGGGAAGACACCGACATTGTTATTCGTCTATGGAGTTTAATTGTGAAGCTATGTCATTATTGTAAAGTAATGGCGACGAGTGACGATGAGTGAGCTATAACCCTCTTTAAGTTTCTCAAATTGTTTTTAATTTTCATTAGGAAAAGGAAGAAAAAAGCAAGAAAACTCTTAATTCGGCAACTAAAAGGATTCAACAGTTGATGAGTGAGTTGGTGATATTGGATAACGAGAAATAGTTGATATGTTACGGACATGTAGAAACAGGATCCATCTACTGGGCATATTTGGGAGGGTAGATTAGTTTGTTTAGCGTGGTGGCTTTTAGTAGTGCCGCAACTGGTTGATTGCTTTGTTGATTTAGTTTCGTTGGTCAGGCGAGCGCTTAAGACGGATCGATGACCAAATAGTTCAGAATGCTGCAATTACCTAGTTCATTTCAAAATAAATTCAATAAACCCAGGCAATGAATACCCGCCGAAGACACCCATTACTTCTAACAACGAATATTGATGAGAAACTAATGAAATTAATGTAATTGTTCCTTTTGTTTACCGAATTAGAACTATAATTTTCCTTATTCCAAAGGTTGGTATGGTTTAAGGTAGCATGGACACTGGGACAACTTTGGTCTTGTGAAATGTACCCTGGAGAGGCTATTTACTGAATTAGCATTCGACATACTGTTGATTGTGTGATTTTCGTAATGTTATTCAGGTTTAAAAGATAAATACTTGAGCGAAAATGCGGAGTTGGAGAAGTCTCTTGAAGAAGCTCGTCAGGAGAAAGATGCCATGGTGAAAGCAGCAAACGAAAGAGAAATGAGATTGAGCGTATTGTCCACACAATTTGAAGGAAAGCAGACGCGAAAGGAGAAAGACCTGAAAGAAAAAAACGAGGAATTAGAAAAGTATAACCAAGAGAAAGCCCAATTTCTAGAACGAGAAGACGCTAAAGAAAGGTAGGAACAATGTCAATGTGTTGGGAAACATTTAAAAGATATTGCTTACTTGGTCACAATACCATGTACTTTAAACTTGACCTTTTATATAGACATAAAATACGAGAAAACGGCTTCATGTTTTGTATGTTTCTTATTTAAGAAAACCATTTTGTGTATTGGCATCAGTATGTAGTCTGTCTTTTATCACCTTAGTGGTGTTATCATTGCAAGAGAGGCCTCTGCTACTAGGAAAAAGATCTTGTTTAGGTGTGAATGTGATTGTGCATGAGTATGTGCGTGTGTGTGAAGGTGTGACAGTGCGCGCCTGTACCTGCGCTTTTGTTGATACAGGTTCTGGTGAGTGTGTGGGTGAGCTTGCTTATGTGTGCCAGTGTGGTAGCGCGTACGCTCGTTAGTGCACGTGCTTGTACGTGTGTGCGTGTTTGTGAGTGCTTGCTTGTGCGTCGGCGTGTGCGCAGCAGCTTACTTGTGTGAATACCACGCAAATTTCTGGAAAAGAATTTTCCGACTGATGTGTTCGGTTCTTGGTTTAATTAGTGCTCGGCTATATAAACAACTGAAACAAAGTGTTTTGTTGTTGTTGTTCTTTTTAATAAGTGTAAACGAAAAGCTGAAAAAGAAAAATCAACATTTTCAACGACTTCTGCTGCAAGCGCAACAAAAACTAAAATCACAAGCCTCTTTACGTGTGGCCGCTCAAAGTCACAATGTTAGTTCTGGGGCAAGCACTAGTGGTGGTACTGGAACTGAAAACTTAAGTAAGGAGATGATAACTAGCCAATCATCCAACGTGCCACGCACAGCAGCGGTTAAGCCAACTGCTACACCATCAACTTCGGTACCAGTCCGTCTCATAAATATGCCAACAGCCAGCATTCGACCAATGGCTGCGACCACTACCACTGCTCAACCCACACCAAATGCTACTGTACCACCTACCGTTACAACCCCGCCGACTGCAGCCGCTATTGTTTCTGCGATGAGCGAACCTATTATTACGGTCACTTCTGTTGCGTTTCGAGCTCAACCGTCAACTAATGTAACCGAGGTAGCTCTTGTAACCCCATCAGTCTCATCTGTAATGGCTTGTGTGTCGTCTGAGGTCACGTCTTTGCCATCCGTTTCTGTCAGACCAATCACGTCATCAAACACTTCAACTGTAGTAGCAATGGAAACTTCAAGCACGGAAGTTAATGAAGAGAGTCCTCCAGATATCGTGATCAGTGCTGAGGAGCGGCCCTCGACTACGGCGGTTTCTGCAAGTCGGGCAGAAGTAGAACCAAGATGAGCTTGTTATCTACAACATACCTAACCACATATAGTAATTATCTGTGCATAGCAATAAGTTTTATCTAAGTTAATCATGGTATTGCAAATGATCATTGTGAAAATTTAGTGAAAACAGAAAGATGTGGTATGATGTACGTCCGATGGTTAGTATAGGACAACTCTACATTTCCAGTTTTCTTTCCATTATTTTCAGTGCAGTGATCAACACTGAACCCGGTCATGCCGAAAAAGTAGATGGTCAACAGCTTCAGGGACCTGGATCCAAACGATTACGAGATCGAGAAAGGTTTGCAATATTTAGAGTGCCGTTTAAATTCCTCCTTCCTCTTTTTTATTTGTTGAGATCACTGATATTGGTAAATTTGTGCAGGTTTATGACTTCAATTAGATAATTGATATAATTTACTGCTGGACGCCCTGTTAGTTTCAATGTTATTAACTGAAACTTTATTATAATTCACGTAGTTCAGGGGAAGCAGATCGTGTTGAGCAAAGTTTAAAGAAGGCTCGAACAGAAGTGGTAAGAAAATGCTAAAAAAATATCTACTTACCAATGGGCTATAGTTAGTGCAAGGAGATAACCGTAAAATTCAACAAACTTTAGAGCTGCTGACGGCAAAAGATCTTACGACTTGTGGTGTGGGAATTCTAAACGTCCCCAATTTTTTTTCTTTAGTAACAATATGATTATTTACAACTTCTAACTGCATGTTAACTGTGCACTAAAGAAAACAAAAGATTAGAATAATTTTGACTATATTTAGATAACCAATGCTTAGTATTAACTTTGTCTGGCCTAACGTGGTAGATCACTTTTTATTAGGCAATTATTAGAAAAGAGGCTCACATGCTGGACATTGCAGAATAGCGTTGAATAGGCTCTAACATGAATCGTTAATTACAACTTACAAGTCCTGCAGTTTGGATTACGTTTTCGTAAAGTGCCGTGATGAGGAGAAACAAAACTAATTCCTGGTGAAGGTTTGTAAGAAGTAATAGCAGAAGAACTGAAAAGAAGTAAATTCTTTCCCAAGATCTCAGTGGTGTTCAACTAAAGTTTGTTGTGTAGTGCCCCTTGCATTGAATTACCTTGTATTGCATTGTATCTTACCGGCTTTCTGTTGATTAATCAAGTCCTAATCATACCTCCCATACAAACGCGAAGGCAAACTGTAGTAGTCTTTTAGCTTCATCCTTGTCTATACTATAAAACCGCCGCTATAATTTATCATTTTTCATGTGTTCTGTTTCTTTTTGTGGTTTAGGAAGAGGAACGCTTGGAGGGTGAAACGTCTGAGATTGACGACGAAGACGTCCTTGTAGGTACTGGAGACGAAAACACAGGAGATGACGATGAAGTCATTCATGGTACTGGGGAAGAACAGGAAGCAAGAGAAGAAGTTGGCGAGGTAGCGGAGGATGAAGGAGATGCAGAGGTTTGTAAGAATGTCGTTGTTTTACAAACCCAATAAGTCAAATTTGACAGTTCAGAACTACAAGTTTGCTAGATTTTCATTGTTTTATTATGCAAGTAAACCTTTTTAGTGTACAACGAACGAAAGTTTGGGTTACGTCATTGGACAATGTTACTGTGGCTATAAATGATGCACAGCAACCTGTTTCTAGTTTAAGCAGCACTTGCATTGCTGTATATCTGTAATCATTTAGTTTTCATCCTTTTTAGATTATTTGTATGGACGACGAAAGCGGACAGGAAGAGGCAGACAAGGATGATGTTATTGAGAAGGAAATTCAAGAGATAGAAGAGGAGGAGGAGATTTTTGAAGTTATCGACGATGACATGGATATAAAAGGTTCTCTATTTTTAAATATTTGACATCCTAGCCGAAGCAGTCATAATATTTGTTCCCAGTTATGTCTGACTCGATAATTTGGCCATATTACAGAACTTGAGTTCTTCATAAAATATTATTTTTTTTCATAGAGGAGTTCGGTGATGAAGGAATGAACGAGGAACCGGATGGAAGAGAAGGTAATGCCCGGAGAGTGTAATCTTGAGATTGAGTTTTCGATAAAATGTATGTGCGTGTTAGCAAGAATGTGGGGTTAACGAAGGTATTTGTTGGCGAGAATTAGAATAGCGCATTAACATATATATGGTAAAACGTTTAATTAATGAATGACCACCTTGGGTCAAAACAATTTTGCCATATATGTGTTGATTTCTCATGGCGAAATGGATTTCAATTTAGTATGGACGAGATCCTTTAAGTGAGTTTTACCAAAATCTTTGCTCAACCATTGTCTAATTCTTTTTCACACAGATGTCAGTGACAATGTCCTCGTTGTTGGAGTTTCAACACCATCTACATCAAGTCAAGAGCAACGTCCTCAGGAAGAGTCGGTAGTGACCTCTCATACTGTACCTTCCATGACTCAAGTGCGGCTGGTTCGGTCACAGTCGCATTTGGCTTCATTTACCCTTGCTCAGGCAAGTATCATTAACAGTTTAAGCGTTAGTCGTTTATCCCGCATTACTCATAGTGACAGCAGCTCTCAATGAATGTTTTACGCATTTCAATCATGGAATTGCATAGAAGTTTACTTGATTGAAAGTCTCTGTGATCAGTTTCTCTGTCTGGAAAAAGTAATAAGCGTTAAAAGCAACGAATTGAAAAACTGAGTTCTGGAAAACATGAGATCCTTTCAAATAAAGTAAGAAGCTAACTCCATTGGGTTGACATGGTCAAAAACACCCTTGTACTTTGTCAGCGTTTTACCTGCCAAAAAGCTTTCACTTTTAGAGCAGAGCTGTCGCCAGTTATGTTAGGCTGATTGATTATATTAATTCTAGGGTCAGCCAAGTAATAGTGGGTTTAACGATTCCGATGACTGGATGGTTCCCAGCACACCAACCTTGTTTACTCCTAAAAGAGCTGATGGTTTTGGGGAAATTACCAGGTATGGTTGACATGTTGTAGTGTCTGTTGTGGAGGTTATTTCACAAGCAAGAGAAGGCATAAATTGTCTGATGTATTCTATTTTAAAAGATCTTAATCTACTGCAAAAACTTCTCAAAAGTATCACCTGTAGTATTTGCCATCAAACTTTCTTTTTTTCCCCCGATTTTTCCCACTCTAGCTCACATCATGTTCAACATCGTTCGTTTTTATTTGGTCCTTCGGCCGAGACAAGCTTGAACCAAACTGGGGGACTGGCCATGGGAATGTCTGAAGAAGGTTACTTTTTAAAAATTAATAAGTTAAATAATGCTTAATTAACGAACAGTAGTGCTTTAACGGGTTTAAAAATTCGCAAACTATGAAGACATTTCTCGTTTGAAACCTGGTGAAACTTTACTTTTAACACATTTGCAGGTTTGGTTCCAGTTTCAATCATACTACAATGGCAAGACATAGCTTGGATAACATGCTACTGTTTCTGTTCTTTATCTGGAACTTTACTGTGTGGCTATGTGTCCAGTATTGTGTATAATACCATCCAGTACATCCCTAAGAGGAAAACCGATCAATTAGGTCTTTAGCATTACAACTTATTTATATTCGATCAGATGTAATTACGTACATTTTAAACTATGCACAGTTTCAGAGTTACAACTAAATGCTGAGATTGATAAGTTTCGCGACTTTTAAACGAAACATGCAGGATTTTGAACCGTTTGCTCAGATTACAAATGAAAATTCAACTTAACGTTCCAAAAGGCCCCTTCTCGAATTTTTTCACATCGATCTGAAAGTGTTTTTAAAATTTGTATGCTGTATTAACCTAAAATTCGGCCAATTACATTACGCTGACTTAAGTGTAAGTTGTTTTTAAGTGGTGGCTTCCTTCATCTATCCTGCTCACAAAATCGATTGTTCCGTGTATTTTCTCTGAGAGTCTAGTTCTGACGATGTGCGTACTGGGGAAGAGGGGGCGGGCGGAGGTGATCACCTCCATTGAATTTGACTTTAACGCCTCAACCTAACGAAGATGAAGTTAGCAGAACAAGAACTGCAGAAGAAACAAAACTGAAGACGGCCTTTGCAGGTTTCATTGGAGAATAATCTGTGCGTTGACTGATAGTTCATACTTCTTGACCACACAAGTTGATTAAGTTCAGGTGAATTGCAAGGATTACGAGACAATATATTCACGTTCATCTGCATCAAACCTTGGTGCATTGACGAAAAGCTCCTATCATTTGCCTATTAAGCTATATTCTTAATTAAAACGAATTAAGGAGAAAAAAATGAGCAGAATCATGCATCGGCATCAATTTCTGGACCTCCGTTTTTTGTTTTTTTCCGCAGAAGGTCCGGTTGGCGAACTTAGAGCGCATTCTGCTAATTCTTTGTGGCTGCGTGGGCTGTCGGTACTGACACTTGACACGTGCTGGTAGACATCACGTGGTGAAAGGTGTAACTTTATTTTATTTAATTGACATTGGGGATTTTAGCCTGGTGAAATAAAGTGTGTGTGTTTTAACGTATTGAAGTACTAATCGAGGCCTTTTCTTCAATGTTTTCTTAGGATTCCGTGTTGATGATACCCGTTTCGATATCATGGCTTCCACGGGTAATGCTGACGATGCTGATCTTTGTTTTGGTGAGTAGTATGTTGGTAGTGGAAGGTGCATAGGTATACTGATTGGTTTTAACAGACATGTCTCATGATTTATTTTTTTGGCTTGTGTCACTAGACAATGTTTTTCCAGATCTTAATGAAGCTGTCGATATAGAATTCACCAAAGAAGGTAAATTATTTTATTGCCTAAACAGAAAGTGGAGTCAGACGAAGTTTTAGTATTTTGTGTTCATACGCTGGATAATTTTTTACAAAATATGGATAAACTTATCTTTCTTCAGATGAAGGTGCCGAGTCATCTTCAGTTCTCTCCTTAGCGATTTCGTCCCATAGCGTAGAACAAGCAAATAATCAAAAATGTTACATTTGTAAACAAGTTGTACCAGAAACTGATGAAGAACAAGACGTCGTTGAGATAACTGAAGAAAACCTTGCGAAAAGTGATGAGGGAGAGAAAGTTCAAGAGCACGGAGAGTCACAATCAAACATCAAGTTGTAAGTTTTATCTGCTCAGTGGAGAAGACCGTTTCCCACAAAATAGGTTCATCTTTTTCTTGTTTTCTTGACTTGTCTAAGTCGGCGCAACCCAGTAGTCAAACGAGACGGAATTTGAAATTTGCAGTTAGGTCTTAACATAAATTCTTTGTTACATATTTTGTTCATTAATTTTATTCAAGTAAGAAAGTTCGTCAAGCTCGAATCCTCAGAAAAATGTTTCTAAGCCGCCAACGGTTTTCGAATGCGGAATTCCTGTCATGTCCTCCACTTTTATTCGCTAGATATTCAATATTGACCATGGTTGTTTTTGCACATTATAGAGAATTAGAAATTGCCGAAGAAGAAGAAGGAAGTGTTGGTGATGAAATGATCGAGATTAAACCTCTGAAAGGTGAACGTTTAACCGGTAAATTTTCATTGTGTTTGATAGAATATTCACGAAAAGCAGAGACAAACCAAATATTCTCCAACTCACTAATAATTCCTGAGCAGAAAGACGAAGAAAATTCATTACTGAGAGGCCCTTTGATGCCACGTTAAAATACTTGCATAAATTAGCTTTTAGCACAAGTTTACTTTAGATTATACGACAATTTGTTTAAGAAGTTCGAAATTAACTTCGATTCTCCCCACTTTCTATCAACGATTTCTATTTCCCCGTCCTAAACAAATTCTCAGGGTTTTCTTGCACAGAACCACAAAAATTTAGCACGTTCAGTTGAACAAAACGTACCTTTCTGCAATTTTTAAACTCTCATGCTCTATTTTCCATCTTTAACATGGATTCCTGTTATTTTAAAGGTCTAGCTAAAGAAACTTGTGGAGAATAAACATGTAAATCATCCAAACCTGAACCTCCTGTTTCTTCAAACTCTAGAGCGGCTGCCCAAGCTACCCAAAGTATATGTAGCACCCCGACGACAACCGAGGACAATTTAAAAGTTCTTGAGAGACGTTAAGAAAAGGAATGATTCAGCCACTAAATAGTCACAGCGATAACTTAGTTTAAGGTTTTGGATTTTCTTTTTGGTATCGACCTTTACCGTTTCTGTCGTGAATCAATTCCAATGACTTGCTTCGACTCTTTCGTTGTTGACGCTAGAAACAGCTTTAGTTCACAACTAACCCAGCCTTTTTAAAGTCCCGTAGTTCTTATTTGAAAAAACTTAGCCATTATATGCTTCTGTAAAATTCAACGAAATATTTTGTTTTTCATTAAGAAGCTAGTCCCAAGCTTAATGTTGTCCAACTCCGTCGGCCAGCAGCTCAGACATCCGTCCAGGTATCGAGGAGCCACATTTCAGGTATACCACCAAGATTTTTAGATATCTTAGTGTGGTGGGTGGGTGGCGGTGTATGTGCTTAGAGGCGGAAATCCATGCAACAAGGTTTGGGTGATGATCATTTGGGTGTCCAGAAGTTATTTCCAGGTGCTGTTGCATAACCAAGTTAGTACGGCTACGGCATTTAACAAAATAACTTAGCTTTACGCATTTGAATAGAATAACATTGTAGCGACGTTGTAATAAAGTGTGAATGTTTTTTACGCCTCGGATACTGTACTCAGCAGCTCAGGTCAGTATTTCAACATTCAATAGTTCCGAAAAAATTACGTACTGTGTGCTAACGTAGTCGTGGAAGTCGTGGTCCTCGACCCACGTGCTGTGTTGAATTAGGACGGTGTTGAAAGTACTTTTGGGACTTCAAATTATTCATTTCTTTTGTTTTGAGTGAATATTTTCGTTGTAACAACACGTTGCCGTTGCGTTTGCAGTAGTGTTTGCTTAAATCCCCAATTGTGAAAAACTAGGTGATATAATTAAATACCTTTCAATCGAGAACGAGGTCCGTACTACAAGGTATTTGTCTGAAGTTTTCGTGCACACCGAGCGACGAAGGAGCGCTGGTAAGAGACTAGACAGCATCGGAATTGAGATCAGGACATAAGAATTGCCGAAAACCGTCATCATTTGCTCTGCTAGGATCCTCAGGAAAGCTCTCGAGATTTCGGGAGTCTTGTTGACACTGAACCTCAAGAACATAAAACCACTGACTTTGATGCGTGTGTACTGGATAGAATAATAGCAATAACATTATTTCGTGAGGTAACGTTACTCAATGGAGTTACTATTCTACCAAAATTCTACCGGTCTACAATAAAAAAGTTGTTGGGACCGGTCCAATATCGTAAAATATCGAACCGTTCAGCTACCAATCAACACGCGTAAATTTGCGTACGGGTCGAAAAAAGCGCTCAGCCATATAATAAATGTAGATATTGCAACTTTCAACGATGATGAAGAATAACATAACAAAAGCTTAGTATGAGTCCAAGAGAATCACTTAGAAGTTTATTATACTTCATTTTACTCATTTCCGAAGTTAATTAGACCATTAGACTGGGGTGGATGATCCTCAATTTGCAATGAGCCAAGATCTATGGGGCTGTGTGTGCTAGTATCATTGTAGGGATGTTTACATATGTGTGTGTCTTTGATGATGCGTGATTTAGTGCTTACGTTATATACACACCTACTTGCGTACCAGTTAGCATTGTCATTTACCCAAGGCTTAAATGTTGGTGTTTACCTTACTGAATTTACGTCTTCATTTCTTCAAAATAAGGTGTTCAAACTTCAGCTGGACGAAGGATAATTCGCCGCGTCTAAGGTAAAGTGAAATACTTCCTTTATGTGTTTCTTTAAACTTATTTCGTGTTCCTGCTATTATATTTTTTGTCTTTTCTTCTTTCCTTCTTTTTATATCCTTCCCTCTTTCTTTATTTCTCACATTACTTCACTTCCTCTCTTTCCTTTTCTATTTTTTCTTTATTACTTTCTTGTGTCATCATGCATAGTAGACAGCTTGAGTAACAGGTAATTTTGATTCACAGATGTTTTGTTTCAAGCCTACTTTTACTTAATAATTGTGAAATTTTTGTTTCATAAAACACGTTTAAATTTTATCATAACGTCAGCAATCCATAGTTTCTTTCAAAATCAGACTAAAACTTGGGTCAAGCCAGTCAGGATGCCTCCCCTTGATAAGCAAAATCATCTCGTGTTAGGGATATGATGCAGCATACGTTGGAGTCTAACTACTGCTCAATCAAGCATGCGATACAAGTACGAGTTTGAAAGGTCAAAAGGTTAAAACTTACTTAAATACTCGCTACTTAACTAGGTTAAAATTAAAGAGTTGCGTCGCCTATGCAGACGAAAAGTGTCGGGTGGCCACACGATTGACAAGAACGAAAAACTATCACAAAAAATTGTACAGTTTTTGATTTGATGCAACTTCTTTGCGATTATTCGAGCTGTCGCGTTGCCCCTGCAACAGCGGGCACATGTGCAATTTTGGTGATGACCCAGCGAGGTGATGTGTTTTTAAAACGTTACGTCGTTTTTAAAAGCAAAAGATCGCATGAGTGACCGGGAGTTTTAACGGTAAAATTACCGAAATTCAGATTGTTCATTTGGTTATTTCTTCACTTGACTCAGGACGAGGCAAATCAACTTTTGGTGGACGAGGAAATCAGCGTCGGGGACGCGGAGGACAGTGGACAAGTGGTCAATGAGAAAGAATATATGACAATATTACGTGGTTCACAAGCGATAATACACGACTGTATTAATTGGGTTCATAAGCAGGATCATAAAGCAATAAGGGGCATTTTGTGCCAAATATTTCGACCCTTTTTAAAAAGGTTTATGCATTTTTTGTTGCCTTTAAAGAGGCGTTTCATATAAATGGGTTTTCTTGAAAACTTTTTAAAGTATGGAAAGGTTGGTATTATGTAGACTGAAAGAAGTATTGGTTCGATAAAAAAAACAATATTCACCGCTTATCCTCCCGTTTGTTTTAGCAAGTTTGTCATGCGCTTTATTTTAGAGATAATTTTTCCCCAATTCCAATTCCCGAAGGAGTTTTAATTCCTATGGGATTTGTTACACCAAGTCAAAATAGGCGAAAATTCGATTTTTCAGTTGGTGTAATAAATCCCAGAGTGAATTCTTTTCCCCAGTCAAAGCGGGCAAAAATTCAATTTTTCAGTTGGTGTAATAAATCCCAGAGGAATTCTTTTCCCCAGTCAAACCGGGCAAAAATTCAATTTTTCAGTTGGTGTAATAAATCCCAGAGGAATTCTTTTCCCAAGTCAAACTAGGCGAAAATTCGATTTTTCAGTTGGTGTAATAAATCCCAGGGGAATTCTTTTCCCGAGTCAAAATGGGCGGAAATTCGATTTTTCAGGTGGTATAATAATTCCCAAGAGAATTCTTTTCCCAAGTCAAAATGGGCAAATATTCAATTTTTTAGTTGGTGTAGCAAATCCCAGGGGAATTCCCCGTTATTGAATAAATCAAAATTGAATTCAGATGGGGACCGTTTCATTTATTTTTCATTTTTCTTTTCAAAATTTTTTTGAATTTTTTTTTTTTATTTTTAATTTTTTTTAATTTTTTATTTTCAAAATTATATTATTTTCAAGACTATAAATTTCCACCCCGTTTTATTCCCCCATAAACATACCCCTGACCGAGTGAAAGAATAAATCTTAATCTACTAATACACAGTAGAAGTTTGGAAAACGCCCGCTTTCCTCCCCCACCACCTGCCCTTAATCACTTTCCCATTGAGTATTTTTTCAAAATATATTTTATTACATTTTATTAGTTTACATCGACAACAGATTAAGGCTATACCGAGAACAATTTAAAGATTAACAACTAAACTACAAGATTATAAAAAATATCAACCAGCATCACAATCATTTCTATTTTAATCAAGCAGGCCCACAACTGAGTTTGCTGCAAATAACTTCGTTACAAATCACTACTTAAAGGTAATAATCATTACTTTTATTAGGTGACTGTAACGGTAACTAGGAAATAAAATAGAGTATTGCGTTGGCACTGTTGAAATCGAAGTGAAATAATCGCAAAGGTCTGAGTAATGTAAAAATTTTGTAACGTTTCGAGCGAAGGCCCTTCGTCTAAAAGAAAACCTTCGTTTTCTTTGCAGGAAACGTTAGAAAACTACTCTTTACATTTCCGCATTACTCAGACCTTTCCAATTATTTCACTCCGATTTCAACAGTGCCTACGCAGTACTCTATTTTATTTCATAGTTACCGTTACAGTTATGTGTTCCTAAAATCTAACGAGTTACCGTTGCTGTTACCTAAAAAAAGTAATTACCTACTCTTTACATTTCGGCATTACTCAGACCTTTCCGATTATGTAACGGTAACTAGTTGCAAAAACTACCTTGAAAACGAAAGGAATACAAGTTACAATTTGCAAATCGAATGTTCGTTACTTTCTGCATATGATGAAAACATGACCAAACATAAAGAAAACATATATAATTTAACATTTTAACTGGTACGTGATTGGCCGATGGCAATCACATCCAGTAACATTGTTCTGCATTTTAATTTCTGAAGCATTTGTCAGGTATCCATCATTTGGATGCTCAGCTTGCCATGCTGACGCGAGATTGACGTCTTGTTAAGGCCAATAAATGTAGTTTGTAACTTTTTCACAAAAATACATTGTGACTTGTAACTACAACTAATTACCAATAAATTGTTACAGCACTGGGCCTTTATCACATAATGTGAAATTGATCATAAAAACAGCAATACTAATAGCCAAAGTCGAAAAATTTCTACACTTGCACTGTTCCATAGGTTTAATAAATTTCCTATTTCAGTATTAACTCTCCAGACTTTTTAGAACAAATCTTTCATCATCAGAGTTCATAAAGTTCACAGTTGTGTTTGCTTTGAAATCCTGGAAATTCAAAAGATTTTTTTACAAATTCAACTGATGAGAGAGTTCAGAAAGTAACTTTCTTTTAGCAAAATCTTCCGAATTTAAATGCATTACTAAGAGAGACTTCAAGTAAACGACAAATGTCTTAAACTTTATACATGTTTCGGCAAAACTCATGCTATTCTCTATACAAATGATAATAGGTTATTTACAAGCGAAATTTATATGTGACTTGATAAACATTACAAGCGTATGACTCATCTAATATAAATTCTCACACATGTGTCAGAATGATTAGTTACAAGGGTGCAACTGGTTAATGTAGGTGGTGGGCGTTGAAAGCAAGATGTAGAATAGTTAATGAAGTGTGGTAGACAAAAACATTTAAGAAGAAGAAGGAAAAAAAAAAAATTAAAAAACACCTTCAAAAATCCTCTGCTTGCAAACTTCAGTATAACTCCTCGTGTTTTAAAATCATAAACTCCGATAAATCTGTCCTTTCTCTTAAACTCAAAGAAGCGCTACATATTAAGAAACTCAAACCCGAACTTAATGTTCAAGTTCATCATCTTAACACCATGTTTAGCTTATAATTCGAATACACACACACACACACACACACACATATATATATTATTTTTTTCCTTCTTCTTCTTAACTGTTTTTCTCTACCACACTTCATTAACAATTCTACATCTTGCTTTCAACTCCCACCACCACCATTAACCAGTCACACACTTGTAATTAATCATTCTGACACACATGTGTGAGAATTTATATCAGATGAGTCATACACTTGTAATGTTTATCAGGTCACATATAAATATCGCTTGCAAATTACCTATTATCATTTGCACTGAAGATGGCATGAGTTTTGCCGAAACATGTATGCAATAAAGAAATTTGTCGTTTACTTGAAGTCTTTATTAGCACTTGTGCTTCTACGATCTTCTGGCATTACTAAGAGGTTTACAAGAATCTTATCCTGCCAGACATTTGGCAATTTCATTAAGCGAAGAAAAACATTTGGGCGCCAAATGGTTAACCAACATTTTAGCAATAAAAATAATTACACTCAGCATTGTGTGTTTCAAATTTCATGTCCGTGTTGCTGTTGTTACAATTCCTCTCGACCTTTGAAACTGAAGTGTACTGTAAGAACTAAATATTAAAATAAAATTGTAATTTTCATATTCCACACAATATGTCCATGTTACTTACTGAAAGTCTAATTTGCTATCTCCTACTTCGATCATCATTATCTGAAGAAAATTCTTTTCTGTTTGATGTATCTTCTTGAGTATTTTCATATCCTAAAGTAAAAAAAAACCAAAATTTTTCGAACTTGAGAAATCATTGAAAAAAAAGGCTTAAAATAACTCAAATATGTCAGAAATTAACTCATTTGCGCCAATATTCATTGAAATACTTCAAACATTTGTCGGAAAGTCGCCAAAAACCATAGGTTAACCTTTTAACGTTTTGGTCAAATTTATCCACCTCGAGAACTCGTTGAAAACTACGCCTAAAACCGCTCAAATCAGCCCAAAATTAACTCACTTAGGCTAATCTACCATCTTCTCACCTTGTTGACAAACTTTGAAAATGTCCGAAAATTGCTAAAAAACATGGGTTAACCTGTTTATTTTTTGGTCAAATTTGTCGACCTCGAGAACTCACTCAAAACTAGGCTTACAATAGCTCAAATCAGGCCAAAATTAACTCATTTCAGCTAATCTACCATTTTTTACCTTGTTGGGATACTTTGAAAATGATAAAAAAATAGAAAACCATGGGTTAACTCCTTTACTTTCTGGTCAAATTTTTCTACTTCGAGAACTCATTGAAAACTACGCCTAAAATCAGTTGAATAGCTCTGAAATTAACTCATTTCGGCTAATCTACCGTCTTTTAACCTTGTTGGAGTGCTTCGAAAATGGCCGAAAAAACACCAAGAACCATGGGTTAACTCCTTTACTTTTTGGTCAAATTCTTCGTTCTCGAGAATTCATTGAAATCTAGGCTTAAAATAGCTCAAATCAGGCCAAAATGAATTCATTTCAGCTAATCTACCATTTTTTTACTTCATTGTGATACTTTGAAAATGGTCGAAAAATACAAAAAAACCGTGGCTTAACCCCTTTACTCTTTGTTAAAGTTTTCGACCTGGAGAACTCATTGAAAGCTACGCCTAAACTCGCTCAAATCAGCCCAAAATTAACTTATTTCAGCTAATCTACCATCTTTTCACATTTATGAGAAACTTTGAAAATGATCGAAGAATCGCCTAAAACCATGGCTTAACCCCTTTACTTTTTGTTAAATTTTTCGATCTCGATAACTCATCGAAAACTACGCCTAAAATCGCTCAAATCACGCAAAAATTAACTCGTTTCTTTTAATCTACCATCTTTTGCCCGTGCTGAGATACTTGGAAAATGGTCGAAGAATCGCTTAAAACCATGGCTTAACCCCTTTACTTTGTGGTCACATTTTTTGATCTCGAAAACACATTGAAAACTAAGCCTAAAATCGTTCAAATAGGTCCAAAATTAACTCATTCGGGCTAATCTACCGTGCTTTGACGTTCTTGGGATACTTTGAAAATAGTCGAAACATCGCCAATCACCACGGATCAGTACCATTACTTTTTAGTCAAATTCTTCGACCTGAAGAACACATTAAAAAATAGGGCTAATTTGGTCAAACATTTCTAAAAATTAACTTACTTGGAGTAATCTACCATCTTTTCACCTTTTTGGGATACTTTGAAAATTGTCGAAAAATCGGCAAAAACTATGGGTGAACCCCTTTACTTTTGGGCAAATTTTTCGAACACTCAAATTAGTTGGTGGTCGAAGAATCGCCAGGAACCATGAGTTTACTTTTGGTAAAAATTTTTCGACCAGTCAAGTCAGTTGGGCTGATACACCATCTAACATCTACCACTCAATTGGGCTGATCAACCATCTTTTGACGCCGTTGGAATACTTTGAAAATGGCAGTAGAATCGCCAGGAACCATGAGTTAACCCTTTTACTTTTTTGTCAAATTATGTGACCTCTATAACTCATTCAAAAAAATGCTTAAAATCACTCAAATACGTCCAAAATTAACTCATTTGGACTAATCTACCATCTTTTCATCTTCTTGGGTTACTCGGAAAATGGTCAAAAAATTGGCTAAAACAGAGGCTTAACCCCTTTACTTTTTGGTCAAATTTTTCGACCTCGCGAAAGTATTGAAAAGTAGGCTTAAAAATCGCTCAAATTAGTCCAAAATTTACTAACTTTAGCTAATCTACCATCTTTTCACCTTGCTGGGATACTTTTGAAATGGTCGAAGAATCGTCACAAACCATGGGTTAACCATTTTACTTTTTGGCGAAATTCTTGCATCTGGAAAATGTAACGAAATGTTCGCCTCAAATCACTGAAATAAAGCCAAAACTAACTGATTTGGCTTCAATACATTTAATACATTGTATCATCTTTTATTGCAGAACTAACCTTAATCCTCAGAAGAGGGACTTCATCAAGAGTTTACTATCATCTGACATTTAACCAACAACAATAAGAAACTTCCTCTCAATGTCAATGCAGCAAATATTGAAAATAAGGACGGGATGAAGTCAAACTACAGTACATCCAAGCTCTCTTTTCACAGGAGTACCAGCAGAGCTTGGGATACATTCAACTCCATTTTGTATGTGATATAGTCTTTAAAATCCGATAAAAAAAGAATAAGTTATTGATGACAACACTTTCAAACCAATAAATTCCGGATCTACCAACATAACAATCAGTATCGTACAACTATTTCACTGTTATCTCCTCAGAGATGTTGTGGAACTAGAGCAATTTTCACAAAGTGATACTGATATGTTAAGCTACGCTAAGCAAACAACTAATCATGGGCATTGTAAGGTAACAAAATACTAACTTGTCTTCTTCCAAAATACAAATGTAGGGTGATGTTGTGTTCTTACCAATCAACAAAGGTACCACTGCTAGATTTCTATATTTCAGCTTTTAATGGCGGACAACAACAACATAACAAGAAGACTCACAGAGCATGCGTACACCTACTGGAACCATGCTGCCGTTACACTATACTGGAAGTGTCGGTTACTTCCGATTACAAACATTACAATTTTCACCCTTTAAATAGAATATTATACTCATGTGGCTCATAATATCAATGGTTTGTTCATTAACTTAAATTTCAACATGTTCTCAGGTTTGTTTCTACAACCGTTCAAGATAAGTTCACGTTAAGTATACCTTGAGACACTGATTGTCAATTAGTCGGCACGGCTTTCTTTTTTCACGACTTGGGTAAAGTGGTTCAATATCAACATTGGCCATCGGACTGTAACTTTGGGGATCTTTAGGCTCTTCGTGAATAGCTGAGCTTATGGTGGTAGAGGGCTCCACAGGTTGATCCTCACTTACGCCATTTGGTTTGGCTGTTGGGATAGTGATGATAGGACTGTTGAAAACTTCTGGTGTTTGTTCTCAGTCTCTTGATACTTTGCAGCTGGGATCACAGCAGCGAATTTGGTCGATATGTTGCTTACCCTGCATATTGTTAACTTGGACTGTATAGGTCACGGGTCCTAGTTTCTTTAAAACAACTGCTCGAATCCACGATGGTTTCTTAGGATTTCCACGATAATCTCTAACCACGACTATATCACCAACCTCGAATGTCCGAGGTGTCTTCTCTTTTGGCATTGATCTTTGTAGTACGGACTGTGTCAGAGCGGGTCGATGCATGCCTAGTCTTGTCCTCACTTTCCTTCCAAGAAACAACTCACTCGGCGTAGTTTTCGTCATGCTGTGCGGTGTGGTTCAGTATGAAAGTAGGAAAGCGGCTAGTTTCTGGTTCAAGGTACAACCTTCACATTTCATGGTCTTCGTTGCTTGCTTAAAAGTACGGACTGCCCGTTCCGTTTCTCCATTCGAGCTTGGGTGATATGGTGCTGACTTGATGTGAGCTATGCCGTTTCATTTCAAAAATATTTCGAACTCCTCTGCAACAAACTGCGGGCCATTGTCTGAAGCGTCGTCCTTTGGGAGACCATATGATGAGAACATATGACGTAAGGCGTTCATGGTACTCGCTGCTGATGTTGATGACATCCTCACTATCTCTAACCACGTGTCAGCATTTCCATTCTGGTCAGTTGAACGATACTTGATGTCAAAATGGTAAGCAGAAAGTTGGATAGCCCATCTCTGAATTCGCGAAGCTGCCAGTACTGGAATGCCTTTCTTAGGACCAAGTATTAATGTCAGTGGTTTGTGATCAGTAAGCAGAGTAAAACGTCGACCATATAGGTACTGATGGAACCTTTTTATGCCAAACACAATTGCAAGAGCTTCTTTCTCAATCATCGAGTAGTTCAGTTCTGCAGAGGTCAGAGTTCTTCAGGCGTAGGCAATCGGTCTTTCCTCAGAACTGTCGATTTGGTAGGAAATGACAGCTCGTAATCCGTGTGATGAGGCATCTACCGCCAATATTACAGGTTTACTTGGATCGTAATGGGCTAGCACTTCAGATGATGCTAACAGCTTCTTTACCTTTTGGCAAACTCGTACACACTCATTGGTCCACCCCCACTCTACATCATTAGCCAGCAGAGAACTATGGTGGACATGTTTGGCAGAAACTTCCTGTAGTAGTTTACAATGCCTAACCACAACTGAAGCTACTTTTTTTTCCGCGGGTCTTCAAGTTACAGAATGGCTTCTACCTTCTTTGGTGACGGGTGAATGCCATCTTTATTCACCTTGAATGCAAAATATTCAACTTCGTCCTGCATGAATGAACATTTCGATTCTTTAAGCTTGATACCGATATCATCCAACTGCTGCAGAGTTGACTTAAGATTCCTCATGTGATCGTCATCGTCCTTTCGTGTGACTAGGATATCATCGAGAATGTATCCAACTCCACCAACTCCTTTCAGAATCTGATCCATGCTTCGTTAAAAGACAGCAGGAGCAGCTGCTACCCCGAAGGGAAGTCTAGTGTATCTATATAATCCCAGGTGAATATTGATTGCGTAATTCTTTATCCAGCAAAATCTGCTGATATGCATGTGAGAAATCCAGTTTTAAAAACTTCTGGCCACCACTCAATTTACTAAAAACTTCTTCGGCTGTAGGTAGTGGGTATCCTGGAACATCAAAGACTGGATTGATAGTAATTTCATAATCTCCACAAATGCGAACCGTATGATCAGGCTTTAACACTGGGACAATTGGCGTAGCCCATTCTGAGCTCTCCACCTTCTCTATGATTCCCTCTTTCTCTAGGCGTAGCAGTTCACTTGTTATTTTGTCCCTTAGTGCAATTGGTACTGGCCTCAGTTTAAAGAATTTGGGTTGTGAAACTTCCTTGACCTTGAGTGGCGCTGTGATCCCTTTAACAGTTCCAAGCTTACCATTGAAAACTGAGTATGACCTGGACAGCTCTTCACGTTTGGAGCATTTCCTTTGATATTGTAATGGATATCTCTCCAATTTATCCGCAGCTTATGCAGCCAATTCCTACAAAATAACGCTGGTCCCTCACTTCCCACAACTAACAAGGGCAATTTCATCCTTTGCGACTCATATTGCACTTCTGTGTAAACTGTGTAAACTGTGTAATCAGTGTAAACTGTTGAGTGTAACCCTCTTGAAATAAAGTTGTCTTGTCTTGTCTGGTCTTGTCCGGTATAAGTTCTTAGCACAATGGAGGAACTTTTTAAAGGAGCAGACTTCTTAAATTTCTTATTGTAAAGTGACTGTGATATTAACGAAACTGAGGACCCCGTGTCAAGTTCCATGTTTATTGGACAGTTATTAATATTTACCTTGACCTTGTTTTCCGTTTTGTCCATCGATTTCGCGAACATAGTGTAAACTGGCCATTCTTCAAAATTCTCTTCATCAGAGCATTTACTTTCTCCAGTCACGTCCTCTCCTGCAAGCTTATTAAGCTTCGAAGTTTTCTTTTTAATCTTTCCTCTTTGTTCAGTGGGTGTTTCACCAATTGTAGCTTGGGCTTTGTCTTTCTTCTGGCACATTCTCCCCAGGTGACCAATTTCCTGGCAATTTCGGCACTTATTCTTCTTATGAAAACACACAGTTGCTATGTGATTCGATTTTCCACACCGAAAACACTGAGTTGACATCTTATTACAACTTTCGTTTTTATCTGCAACATCACCAG
The DNA here is from genome assembly GCA_030142905.1 of Heliopora coerulea. Classification (NCBI taxonomy): domain Eukaryota; kingdom Metazoa; phylum Cnidaria; class Anthozoa; order Scleralcyonacea; family Helioporidae; genus Heliopora; species Heliopora coerulea. The sequence continues at coordinate 69,325 of JASJOG010000589.1, read as the reverse complement.
ACAGCTTTTCCGCCTCTTTTGCAGTCATTTCCATGCTAAGCGCAATATCCAATGCTTCCTGCTGTGTCAAATCGGCTTCTCACAGCAACTTTCGTTGGATTGCTACAGACGACAACCCACAAAGAAATCGATCACGAAGGGCATCACTTAGAAACCCCTGGAATTGACAATGCTCGCTCAACTTCCTTAATTCTGTTAAGTACTGACTCACTGTTTCCGAGTCCTTCTGCTTTCGTTGATGAAACTTAAAACGTTCGGCGATGACAAGTGGTTTCGGCTTTAAGTAGTTATGAACCAGTGTTTTAAGTTGGTGGTAGGTTTTATCACCTGGCTTATCAGGACTAGACAAATTACGAATCAACCCGTATGTTTTGTGACCACATACCGTCAATAATTTTGACCTTTTCTTTTCTGCATCCTCCACATCGTTAGGAAGGAAATAATGTTCCAATCGTTCGATGTATTCGTCCCAGTTCTGGTCAGAGTCAGCGTCGAATTCGTTAATAGTGCCCAGTATAGCAGCCATATTTAGCAATATCCCTGTATTCTAGAATGTCAGGAAGTTAAATATCCCATGCTCGTCGCCACTGTTGTGTTCTTACCAATCAACAAAGGTATCACTGCTAGATTTCTACATTTCAGCTATTAATGGCGGACAACAACAACACAACAAGAAGACTCACAGAGCATGCGTACACCTATCGGAACCATGCAGCCGGTACACTATACCGGAAGTGTTGGTTACTTCTGGTTACGTTCATTACAGGTGAAAGACAAGTTGACACATACGGTGGCCAAGAAAAGCAAAACGCAACAATAAATTGAACAAAACACAACAAAAAATCCAATAGAACACAACAACAACAAGAACAAATTGAGCAAAACACAACGAGAAATTCGGCAAAACACAACAACAAATTGAGCAGAACATAACGAGAAATTCGGCAAAACGCAACAACAAATTGAGTAAAACACAACGAGAAATTCGGCAAAACACCACAAATCTACTTCCGCTGACCATAAAACGACAGCACATGACTCACACGGCTATGTTTCAACCAGATCAAGGTATAGAGCATTTTCAATGTTTTGCTCCAGTTGTGGATTAAATTTGAAAGATGACTGCAAGTTTTGTTCCAGTTGTGGCAAAAATGTAAGTAAAACCACAACAAATGACTTGGGTTCTGATGCTTTAGCAACGAGGAAGAAAAGACCTTTGTCCTTCAATGAATTTTGTAAGTCGAAAAGTGAGCAACGCACGAAGAAATCCTCAAAACATGAAGATGAACCAGAGGATGTACTAATCAACATCGGAATAATGAAATATGCTAATGGGAAGTTAAACCCGTAAGAGGGAAGTCATTGCCTCTGAAAATTAAAAAGAACTCTGATTACAACGTTGTCCATCAAGCCGCCATTAAAAAGCAGTGTGCGTATGATCGGTCGTTCAATAATAACATTCAGTGGCTTTTAGTTTATCAGGATGGGAAAATTGCGAGAACCCTTCCAGGTTCAGATGTAGAATTCACTTTGAAAGGATATAGAGATGACTGTGGTAAGACATTTGCAAGAATAACATTGTATTTGTGTCCCGCTTCTGAGCACGTCCAAGACAACGCCACTGAAGAGATCAAACTGACACAAAACCATCAGATCTATCACCACGCAATGAAAGTTTACATGGTCAAAACTTGTTCAACTGCGATGATGAATATGATGACATTGTCTACCACTAAAATCCCGAAGAGAATGTTAACTTAGATGAAGCATATTGTATCATGAAAAAATTATTTCCCGATAAAGGAGATAACGTGATTAAACCTATTGTAGAGCAAGCGGACGGGGATGTTAATGTCGTGGCTAATTTGTTGGCATAAACGACCCCAGAGTATCTCAAATGCACCTTCTAAAGCACCCCCTCTAAATCAGCATGCTGAACAATGTTTGGAAGTAAAGAATATCCAGTCACTTGATGTTTTCTTGCAGTTCAAGCGCCGTCATTTTGATGATTCTAGTGCTTGTAAATGGCTCCGACTAAACATAAGAAGAAGGAAAATTTGGTCTGATGTTATGGAAAAGTTAGCTTTGTTTACGAACCCTCGTAAACCAGAAGCTTGTAATGTATGTCCTCAGTTAGATATTAAATTTATTGGTGATGAGGAGGTTGATCAAGGAGGTGTTAGCTGTGAATTTTTTCTTGCATTTTTGAAGCTGCTCTGCAAAAGATTATGGTTGGGAGCAACGAGTAGAATTATCATACCTTCTTGCATGACAGCATTGCCCTTGAAAGTGGTCACTACTATTCTTTTGGTGTTTTAATTGGATTAGCATTAATTTATGGATGTCCTGGCCCACACAACTGGTGCCCAAGTTTGGCCCATTACATTCTTGAGCAAGATTGCTTAGTTAATCCTAGCCATTTCCCAGACTTTACTGTGTGAGAAAAACTGATTGCTCTTAGTGCATGTACATCAATGGAAGAAATGGAAACTACTCAGGACAATTTTCCCGAATGGTTTGATGCTGAGAATAACAAAGTGAAGATATCAGTGGAAGATCGAGATTGCATGATAAACAAGGTAGCACGTCACTTTGTCATAAGTCAATGTCATGAAGAAATTCAGCAAGTAATTGCTGGACTAAATGACATAGGAATCCTTCAGTGTCTAAAGCAATTTCCAGATGATGCTATCACGCAGTTGATACCTTCTGATGACCTCACTTCAGAATCAATTTTGCAATTTCTGAATGTAGTATATTCTCCTCAGGGATCTAACCGTAGGGTTAAAGAGAAAGATGTCATCTACAACATCTGTAATTTTTTATAACAAGTACAAGCAGGAAATTTAAGTTGTCAAACTGTTGATTTGTCAGATGTTGATTACATTAAAAGCGTTAAGTTATCACTCAATGATATTCTTCAGTTTTTGACTGGAGCAAGACATTTTTGCTCAGTATTACAGAAGGGTGAGATTGAATTTAAACATGAAGCCCCAGAATGCAAGAGAGTTGAAATGAGCACATGTGCATTTAGACTTTCAATTCCTTGCAACAAACGATACTCTGAGTCTGCAGTAACATTCATACATAACATAACAGAAGACATCATAAGCTCTCCAGGATTTGGAAAAATATGAGTGACTGATATTAAGCACACTATAGGATATATGTATTTACCTGCCTGTTGGCATTATATTTTAGATGCAGCATTTGTTAATGTTCTTGTTTTTACTTTTACATTGTATGTTATTGTTTAATATTACAATTTGTACCTTTTATACAAGTGGTACATCAACATACAAGAACTTTTTTAAAGCCTTTAAGATAGTGCTTTGAAACATTCTGATAAGCCATGGAAATATTAACACAATGTATTGTCTATTTTATTGTTAATAAAAGAGCAAAAACAAAAATTTGAATCTAAGATGCTAATTCTATTAATAATTTTCATTGTTGGTAATCCCGATTGTCAGTTAAGGTTAATGGATGATATCAGCCATGGTTATTGCTCTATCTTATAATGAAGACTGGTTGTTGCTTATTCATCTGAAACATGTAGAAGCACCTGGTACAACCGTAGAGTATCCCTCCAATTCGTGGGATGAATAAAGTTGTAATGGTTCATCACATATATTTAAATTAACCATTGAAAACTGATTCATTTACCGGCTAATGGCAGTAATGTTGCATATCAGCAATCATGGTCTCATCTACTCGACATTTAAAATTTTCAGTCGAGAGGAAGTAGAGTGTATCTAGTAGTCCTCCAATTGTTTTGTGCCTTGAATGACGTATTTTGTGTGTATTCCAGTGTTCTTTGACATGGTTTAGGTCGATTTCCAAAACACGCGAAAAGCAGAACCAGAGACATTCCATATGCAATTCAGACCCAGTTTCAACTATTCCTCGCTCAACCAAATCTTTTAAAACATTCTTCCACCAATGTCCTTTACCCCGAGAATAGAATGACCACCAATTTTCAATTCTTTGATTTGAGGCAGAGGAAACGTACCGATGACTATTAATTCCTGAATGCTCATCGTCTAATGCTTGCGGAAAGTAACATTGCATAGCTGCCATAACACCGTTCTCTGTTCCACAATCCGTTCGTAATATTCGGGGTCAGGCCGCGTATTGGCTAATACATTCTAGAAAGTGGTGAGCTATTATATGTGGGTCGTTGTTAGTTCTACGAATTTTACGAATTATAGAATTTTACGGCTCTACCTATCTATGCAACCATGGATTGCATAACCAAAGGGTTTTAATTTGTCGTGACCATCAACATGCAAGCACCAGTTTGGTCCTGGATTTACGTATTGTCTTCTTCCGAATTTGTGTCGTTTACGTTGTTCTGTTCCTTCCGGGTAAACCTCTCGAAGTAACCGTTCCACCGTCGCCCTCTTTGCTTGAATGTTTTGCTTAATTCTAAGGTGGTGCCGCACGCTTCTATAGCCTCTTGAACTGCTAGGGCCGCTTATTTCTTCTCCGATATACTGCCGGACTTGATTTTCGTCAGTCTCCTGGTGATCTTTTTTACGTAACCCAAATTCACGTAGTCTGTTTTTTAACGTTCTGAGACTCATCTTGATGCCGAGTTTCTTGTGCAGGAAAAGCAGAATTTCTTCGTACTCATAATCGAATCGAAAATAGTGGCTGATCATGTTCTCTTCCTTCTCCATTGAACATTCACATTCAAAGCAAAAAATTGTCAGTATGGGAAGAAGTTGCACGACAAATATCACAAGACTGTATTTCATCTGCCATGTAAAATTCAAAAGACGATGCTACAATATAATTAACTATCGTTATATTCGATGGGATAAGCTGGAGAATAACAGTCGAATTTTCTGTACTCTTCCGAGATGGTAGTTACAGATTCGTTGTTGTGTTTTGCCGAATTCATCGTTGCTTTTTGCTCAATTTGTTGTGGTTTCCCGGATTTATCGTTGTGTTTTGCTCAATTTGTTGTTGTATTTTATCGCATTTATTATTGTGTTTTGTTCAATTTATTGTTGCGTTTTGCCCACCTGGGCCAATAAATTTGTTGCTATGTTTGAAAGTATTTGTTGTTGTGTTTTGCCCCTCGTGGCCCCCGTAGTAGACGCAGAATAAAGAATTAACCAGAAGTCCCACTCGCGAGGAAACTTGTCACACTGTTTTAACTGCGCATGTCCGCATCCGCCATGATCTTGGAGGATATACTGAGCGCATTTCAACTAGAAACAATATGGCGAAAACCAAAGTTGGCTCACTAAAACTGTTGTATTTGGATAACTAGGAGGATGAATTTCATTACATTTCAGAATCTATTGAAGAGGAGGTAAGTGATTACTTTTTTTTATTAGTTTGGTAACGTATAAACGTATTTTTTCGAGTAGAATTTAGCTTGTGTTTCCAGGCGCTTCAGTCGCTTTTAGCCCTTAGTACAGTTAATACTTTCATGTGACTGGTGTCCCCATTGATCTCTATAAAATGATAAGTGGGTCTCCCTTTTACGATTATAATCGTTGGCAGTTGAGCAGAGCAAAATGCTAAAGTTTGCATCGTTCGAAAACGATCCCGTCAACAAGGGGTTAATTAAGTATATTTGATTATGCACTGTCAAATTAACCTTTGGGAAAACTATGATTTTATACAACAAAATTCAAAAAATTTGCGAATCCCCTTTATACTCTACGTGTACTTCTTCTAAATTTAATATTGCTTTAATGAAGGTTCGCACTACTCCAGGAATTTTATAATTTCTTTGCAGGGCTCTGGAAAACTCTTGGAAGAACAGCTGTTTTCTGGGTACTCCTGCAATTCTCCTGGAATATTGTAAAGAATTTGAAACTAGACAAACTAGACCTTCCAATTCGTACATTCACAAATGTTCCTTTTTTCATATACAAAATAGATTTGTTTACTTTTGTCCTTGCTTTTCTGTCAAATCCAAATCAAATTGACTCTTGAATTCATAATTGTTTAATTCTTATATTGAAACCAACAAAATAATGTTGTATTGTTTTCATTAGGAATAGTATATTCTTGTTCTTTATGCCAAAGAAGAAAACTAGGGGTAAGGTCCTGGAAAAGTAGTGTTGCTACCCTGGAAAACTCCTGGAATTTTGTGATCTTTCATCAGTATGAACCCTGTTTAATATTGATACCAAGAAAATTCAGAATATGAAATTTTTTATGGACTACTTTTTTATAACTTTTCCTTTATACAGTGACATGGTCACAGATGGTGAAGGTCCTATTTCAGTGTGTCTGTTTCAAACTTACAATGTACTAGTCAATATGGAGGCAATGGCTGGAATTTCATTTGGGAAATTGTAGTGTTGGCCAGATTGTTCTTTGGTGTCTTATAGTTTATTTACATTCCTATCTCAACTGCAAGGTCATTCAAATAAACCCAGTATGATGTAAGCACACGGAGGATTACCTTCTGATGAGAATTCAAACTGTAAAAGGAAACATTTAAAACATGGAAATGCCTTTCAGGGACACTTTATAAAGACTAAAATGTTATTTTATGAGCTATATGGTTGTTATATTTATAACATAAATTATTTCTAAAATTTAAATTGTATTATAATGCAATGGCAAAGACTGGGAAACCTGAATAAGTAGTTTTCTGGCTTCTAATTATGAGCAGCATTTCTAAAGGATCATTGCTACCCACTGTTAATTAAACATACATTGAAGCTACTAGTAGAGATTGTAAATTTAATAAAATGTTGTATGCTTCCTAAAAACCAAGTCCTGTTATTACTTTTGAGTTTTAATTTCTTATTTTTCTTGCTGTAAGTTGTATGAAAGAAAACCACCATTCTTAAAATTAATTTTATTGTTATAGAGTAAGATGTCAAAAGTAGTTGCTGGCAATGCTTGCATGGTGTTACCCCCACATGGAAATCAACCATAGCATGTTTGACCCATTGAGGGACAAGAGCACACTTTACTGTTTTATTCTGGCTTAAAGCAAACAATTTTATTCGCCTAAGTGATGAGCCCCGATGCACCCTTGCACCTGAATGGGTTAATAGACAATTATACGTAATGTTTACACATGGTGCCTAAGTGTATTTTGGATGGGTACTTTAATGAAAACACTTATTATGCTAGAATAAAATATAAATTACAACTGGCATTATAGTTTGTTATTTACATACTGTACATGTAGACTTTCACCTCATTTAACCAAATTATTTAACTTAAATTGTGCACTGTATGCGGTTCATGATTAAAGTTTAGGCCTTTCCAAGCATTACAAACAAATACATACGCATAAATTCTGAGTAGAAACTGTAAGCCAAAGTTTACGTACCATATGTACATTATCAAACTTCACTGGGGTCGGTTACTTCTCCCGAAACTCTTTTAAGATATTGAGACATGATTCAATCTTTACTGAAAGGCATAAATAGTTTTATAGGTAGATGTTCTTTAACTGATTTACTGTAGCTTTAAAGATTTCTTAGCTCCTAATAATGTAACGCAATGTATGCACACATTCAGCGAGTTTTGATCGTTTCAAGTCAAACGTTTAACACATCTAACAACGGCTGTTAGGTAACTTATATGAACTGTACTAGTCAAAAGAAATTGTAGTGAGATTGTAAAAATGTAGTGTAAATGTAGTTCAAGTTATTTCAACAAATGTCCGATTACCAGACGGACTATTAATGTGGTGAATCACCGAGAGACAAGGATTGTTGAACTGCCTAATTGTGACCAGTATTATCGTAGTATTTGGACATATTTTAACAAAAACAGTCAGTTTGCCTTGGCTTTAACCGGCCTTGGTCGAAGAATCGCCATCCGACGTCCAAAATTTAGCCAGATCCCTTCAAACCGAACAACTCCATATCGTTTCCTTCTGAAAATGACTCAGTTATACCCTCCAAGAACATGGCGGTCGTTCAACTTCCTGTGTGCGCGAGGGAGTATGCGCGAGGACATGTACATCAGATGTCCCGACACTGAGTGGGACTTCTGCAGCGTTTCGATTTGGAAGGAAATTTCCTTTTAGAAGGAAATTTCCTTTTAGAAGGAAATTTCCTTCCAGAAGGAAATTTTAGTGTTCGGAAGGAAATAGAGCTTGGAAGGAAATTGGAAGGATATTTGATCGTTGGGAAGGAAATAAGAAGAAAATTATATTTTTCTCACAATTCCTTAAAAAGGGCACTTATATCGCCGAAAATAAATGAAAAATTTTACGGTATTTCGTACCCTAAGTACTTTTTTCCATTTTCACTAGTGTTAAAAAGTTATGTAGGAATTCAGAAATAGTCAGATTTTGTTAACGTTGTAATGTTTTGGTATTCAGAGATTGACACATTTCGCTTATCTTGCAATTGCATTATGTTTAGCCGTCTCGGTATAATATTTCGCGTGTAAAATGTAAATGTACAGACATTACCATATATGTTGCGATCGCACACACTTGAAATCTTCTTCATTGGTATATCTTTTGCAATGCAAGCTAGCAATGAAAAACGGAAGCTATAACGCAGCCAGCCTAAATCTAGGGAAAAATATTTTGGACCTCATATCTAAAATAAAAACAAGTGCCACTGACGGAGAAGCAAAGGATTTGAAAAAAAGTTTCTTAAGAACAATTCGATAAAGAATGCTGAAAAGACTGAAAAGAGACAAACAAAAACCAAATATTTATAGACTAGTAATTTTTGTGTTTAACGTTGTCATTCTTATAACATTTGAAAGTTTTACAGTGCAACGGGTATAACTTACAACTACTAATTATTAAACAAAAACTGACCTAGACATGAAGTCAACTAATTTTTCTTCTTGCGTATAAATAATAAGTAATATATTAAAGAGTATTTTACACTAAAAAATGAGCAAAAGATTGTAAAATAGTAAAGAGTATTTTACAATCTATTGCTCATTTTTAGTGTAAAATACTCTTTACTATATTACTTATTATTATTACTAGTTTTATCATGTATTGTATTTTAGAGGGCCAAAAGTTATTTAGCTTTTTTTAGCTATTTAGTGCTACTCTCATCGAATAAAAATGTTACCTTACCTTATTGCTTGTTCTCCAGTTCATGTTAACATATTTAATAGTTAATACATAAACAATACATATTCTGCTGACTTTGTCTTTTTATCAGCTAATAAGTAATTTTCTTTACAGTCAATTTTGGCTCCTGAATGTCTTCTCTACTCACGACAACAAAGACTTGGCAATCCAAATAGACTGTTCTTTCACTTCTACCTTACAAATTGATGTATTTTGCATTTAGACTAAAATTTAGACTTTAGGGGCCAGAGAACTCTGATATTTCTTTTATGAAAGTCTAGAAGGAAATAGATAAGGATATTTTGAGATTTTTGGAAGGAAATCTGATGAGAAAAAAAGAACTTTTGACTGATGGAGAAAAAAAAAAATTTCAGAGTGGAACCACTGGACTTCTGGCATTATTCTGTGAGGTTGACTCTCAGAAGAAGAGCAGTTGTAATGTGCTGCACATTTGGCATACACTCATCATTCATGCTCTCTAGTGGCAAGCTAGAAAATAGCTCATAATAAAAACTGTCATAAATGTTGTCTTAAGTACAACATGAAAAAACTAATCAAAAAGTAAAATTTCCCTTGGCAATACCACATGCATACCACTGCCTTCATGAATCTGACTGATTTGTGTTTAATTGTTTCACATGCCAATGTTATTCCAGGTTTACGAATTGTAGTTTCAAATTGATAACTTTTGCACCTAGGTATTTTCATAAAATTCACTCTCATCCACTCAAAATACCAGCTTTTTTTGTAAAGTTAGATCTAATGTTTTTAAGTAGTTTCATGTCCTTTGACTTTACAAATATCTACTTGTACTTAAAGTGAAACCTCAAATCAGATGTTATTGTTACCCTTGACTTGATGTTCCAAAGGCCTACGGAGTAGTCACCGTTAGGGACAAGTAAGAAATGTCGTTCATGTTATCTCACTTGTCTGGTTCCTTGAACCACCATTTCTAATCATCGTAGTAAGATTATAGATCACAGGTATATGGTCATATATATATAGTCAATCTGTTCATACATCTAATCTTCATCGTATTAAACTGCAGCTATACATGTGGTTGGAGTTTAAAGGGTTAATTGTGGTTCCACTGTTTATTGATGTCTGTGTGGGTTAGTGTCTTTGGTCAGGATAATTATATGGGTGGTAGAACGTACAACTGAAAGGCAAGGACTGCCAAAAAGTGTTCCAAACTGATATCATTTACAGGTCCTTGTGTTCATGGCAGCAACCCTTAGCTGACAGAGTTGTCTTGGATTATGGTTAATAGCCAATTGAAGTTTATGTTCTCTGTAATTGACTGAGTGTCGTAACAGTGTCAGTCCTTTAAAAATCAAACAGGTGTTGGAAATTTAAGAAAGTTCTTTGGGCAACACACTTGAAACAATACTTGAACTAAGTTGTTAAGAGTGAATACAGTTTTCAAGATCCAATTTCTTCTTGTTAGAGAAAATAGATTCGTCGATTCATTTCCTGCTATTAATGTTACATTGCCATTTTTGAATGGTAAATAAAACCTTCATGGCACTGATAAGCACTTACTCTTAATTTTAAGCTTACAGTTTTTGGCTTCAGGAAAATATTTATCTAGGATTTTGTCTCTTCAGAGAACACAAAACATGTGTACTAACAAAAAGAGAATCTGGAGTTTAAGAAATATTGAAAGAAAGTGTTTACCAAAAGAACACAAATCCTCTGCATTCCTGTTAAAGGCACATATAAGCTGGCACCACCATTAGCTTGGGAACCTATAAATTTCATTGCTAACAACATCTTTCTCGGAACACTTTTCATGACTAAAATGTTATGGGTGCCTACAGTCCAGTTATGCAGAAGCTAGTGGAAAGCATGCCTCTATTATTTGTTGTGTTAATCTTTGTTCCAATAGTTGTAATCTATAGACTGCAATGTGAGTGACTAACTTCCAACTTATACGGGGTGAATTTAATACCATGTTATTGTAACGTTGCTGTGTAACGTAGCTAGACTTGTAGCAAATTAAAAGGAATCCAGATGAACGAAAGAAACGATTTTAGTCCATGAACAATTCACTCTAGGCAACAACATGAATAAGTCGAGAGCACATGGCATAACTAGTCTCCAATTGGTCACAACTATCACGTGACATCGTAACACCCTTCCTTTTGTAAAGAAAAAAAAAGGATTGGAAACAGGAGCAAAGGACACGAATCTTGCAATAAACAACTCTAAAAACATCGTTGTGAGTAGCAAAAACAACAATGCATCAAGAAAGCTATGAGCCAATGAAGAATACTATGATGGGTTGCAAAGTTCAAAGTCCTTAAGTTGAAATAAAACGTTCATAAACAGTTCAATGTTCTGAATGTAACAAAGTCGTTTTAAAGTCCTTAAAACGAGTGGGTAGTTTGACTTGACGTCTGCTCCTAGTTACTGTTCCTTCTCCGGCGGGTTGGTCTTTCACAGGTGGTGGTATTTTGGGACTCAAAGGTGAAGTTGGGTTGTCTGTTGTCACTTGTTTGGGTGGTGGTGTGGGTAGTTGGCTTAAGTCCTTCATCGGTTTTTCTTTAAGTAGGGTTGGCGTAGCTGTAATGTTAGATTGCTCAGGCTCCACTTCAGGCATAGATGTAGCCGGAGGTTGATAGCATTTCTTCAGGTGTCTGCGGTTTCTGCGGTTTCTGCGGAAGACTCTACCATCCTCAGTGCGTACTGTATACGATGGCACGTCCACTTGGTCTTCGACTCTAGCTTTCTTCAACTTTCGAGTTTAGTTACTTGGCAACATGAATACTGAATCACCCTTGTGTAAAGGAGGTAGTTCTTGAGTGCCTCTGTTGTAATAGTAGGTCTGACGCTCCTTTTTCTTAAGTAGTTTGTCTCGTACGTCAGCCGGAGATGTAGGTTCAGAAGACTTGTCGCTGTTGGAAGAAGTGGTCTTGTTCTCCTACCACAAAGTCTTTGCACAGGTGAACTGCCTACACCTTCGGTTGGGGTATTCCTCCAGTCTAGAAGTGCTAAGTAAAAGTCGGTTCCAGCTTGCTTAGATTTCTTCATTAGCAGTTTTGCTGTCTTCACAGAGTTCTCTATGGGGCCGTTACTTTGAGGATAATTTGGTGAACTAGTGGCTATTTCAAAGTCATAGGCCCTTGCAAAGTTTCTGAACTCTTCTGAATCAAAGGGTACACCATTGTCGCTTTGGAACACGTTAGGTGTACCATGATTAGAGAAATGGCGTTTCAACCCGGTAGTAATTGCTTTGGCAGTCTTCCTTTCCAAATGATCAATCTCAAAATGACCAGAATAATAATCAACTGAACACAGAAATTCCTTCTCATCCAAGGTGAATATATCACAGCCAACTTTTTGCCATGGACGTTCAGGTACATCATAAATTATGAGAAGTTCTCGTTTGGGGTGGTTGGCAAACATGTTGCACGTGTTACAGTGTTCTATGTAATCGGTGATTTCTTGATTCATGGATGGCCAATAAACAATTTCTCGAGCCCGTCGGAGGCATCCTTGTATTCCGATGTGGGCACTGTGGATCTTCTCTTTAACTTTCTGTCCCAGGGTTTGGGGAATAACACATCTTTGGCCTTTAAAGATGATTCTGTCCTGTACGGCTAGTTCATGTCTAACATTGAAGTACTTGGAGACTTCATTTAGTATCAAATTGTTGTTATCGGGCCAACCTGTTAGGATCACTTGCTTGAGGATCTGAATGGTTAGGTCTTTTGCTGTCTCTTGCTTGACTTCACTCTGCTGTTGCTCAGAGATTGCTAGGTAGTCCATGGCATGAATGCTTTCCACTTCTCTCCCTGTGTCTGATCTTCGGGAGTCCTTAGGACTTGGAGTTGGATAGGGTTTTGATAGGGTGTCGGCGAGATACATCTCTCTACCGGGCCTATGTTTGATTTCTGCATCATACTGCTGTAAACGGAGAAGTCGCTGAAGTCGTTTTGGTGCAGATGCTAGTGGTTTTCTGGAGATAGAAACCAAGGGCTTGTGATCAGTGTAAAGGATGAACTTTCTGCCATAAACGTACTGGTGGTTGTGTTCTAAGCCAAAAACTTGCGCCAAGAGCTCCTTTTCGATTTGAGAGTAGCGTTGTTCATCTTGTATTAGGGCTCGGCTTGCATAGGTGACAGTGTGGTCGTCCTGAAGATGACCGCCGCTAAGGCTGTCGAAACGTCAGTCACTTCAACCAACAGTCTTTCTCAAGACTACACTAACCTGGACGATCAACTTCCTCAAACATGTCACGATTCTCCCAGGTTCAAACCATTTACTTTAATCTGAGAAAGGTCACCAAGAAACTTTGAGAGGTACTTTACCATGTCCATCAGTCTCTGCACTACAGCCACATCGTCTGGTTTCTTCATATTGAGAATTGCTTTCACATTCGCAGTATCAGGTTTAAGACCTTCTTTCGTCAGTCGGTGACCAACGAACTGCAATTCGTCACACATGAGTGCAAACCTGTTCTTGTTAAGTTCAATGTTCCTCTCTCTGCATCGATCCAGAAGGGATTTTAGGTTTCTGTCATGGTCTTTATCTGCTTCGCTTTTTGTTTCCCCTTGACCAGTGATCAATATGTCATCCGCAATTTTGAAGACTCCTTTCACTGCTTCCAAGTTTTGGTGCAATTTCATCTGAAAGATTTCTGGGGCAAAGGAGATACCGAAAAGCATTCTGTGCCACCGGTAGCGCCCCCAGGATGTCTGGAAGGTAGTAAGCTTGCTGGACTCCTCGTCTAATTTAACTTGAAGGAAACCTTCTTTTAGATCAACTTTGCTGAAGACTTTAGCCTTCGACAGTTCTGGAAGGATCCCTTCTATTACCGGGAGGGGATAGTGGCTTCTTTTTAAGGCTTGGTTTAAATAGTGAGGATCAATGCACAAACGAATATTTCCATCCGTCTTCTGTGTTACAATCATACTTGAGATTTGTAGGTTCTTGAATAGGACTTATTGCTTTCCTCTTAGTAATTCGATCATGTTCGTTTTTTAATTTCTCTCTGAGCGCAATAGGTACGCGTCTTGGAGGCATAACAGTCGGAGCAACATTTGGGTCTGTTTCAATGTGAATTTTCCCTTCCATGCATCCTAACTCTTCTCCGAAAACATCTGAATATTCACTCAACACAGCTTCTTTTGTGAACTTTGGTTTCTTGACATCCTGAGATGGCATATCGTCTGCTAAGGATAAGATGACTTGTGTCTGGACAGTCAAAAGCTTCATATGCTGGCCAGCCTTCATGCCAAGTAACGGTGTGAAATTTCCATCAACAATAGTGAAGTCAATCAAGTACCTTTGTGCATTCTTGGGGTTCACCAAGGGAACTTTTGCTTTACGAGTGGCTGACATGATTGACTTCGAGTACATTTTAAGGGTGTGACTTGATTTCTCAATCATAGTTCCTTTGGGAAGGTACTTGATGGGTAAAACGTTGCACGATGCACCAAAATCAACTAGCATTTTGACTTCTTTTTCACCAATCTTCATAGTAGCCAAGATCTTGCTTGAATGTTCTTGTGTGATAGCATTGATTTCTTCTAACTTGTAAGACACTGAGAGGATTTCTTCTTCACTTTCATCCGCTTCAAACTGATTCACTGAATGCTTTGTTGATATTCTGTTTCTTGGCTTCTTTCGCTGTGGTTGCTTCTTTTTGTGAGAGCATTTTGAGGGAAAATGATTTTCTTTTTTACAAATGGCACACATCTTCCGGAAAACTGGGCACTTTGACATCTTTCATTCATGATTGTGGCCACAAAAATGGCAATCTTTAAGAAAAAATGATTTATCCATATCTTTAGACAACTTCTTGACAAAGTTTACCTCAGGTGTGTTTGAGGTTTGCGTTGACATGGCTTCCAGTTGAGTTGACGTGGCTTCGGCGCTCCGGCACATATCTATACACTTTTCAAGCGTAAGTTCCGGTACTTGGAGTAATTTCTTTCTTAAACTGCTGTCAAAAACTCGACAGACGATCCTGTCGCTTATCATTTCATCTTTGAGGGTTCTGAATTTACAAGTATCGCGAGAGATCTTAAATTTGATGCGTAAGTGTCGATACATTCACCGGCGTCTTGATTGCGATTATTGAAGCGACATCTTTCATAAATAGTGTTTATTTTGCCGACGCAATACTATTCCCATAATTCGAGGATTTTCGCTAAATTCTTTTTCTCTTCTTCGTTCTGAAACGGGAGGCCAATGTGAATAGCGAGCGCTTTTGGACCAATACATGTGATAAATGCAGCTACTCCATACTCGTCGGTCTGCTCATTGAGACGCGTTACTAATTCATAAGCACTCCAAACCTTCTTCCATTGCTTCCAATTGTTTGCTAGATTTCCAGCTAAATCGATTTTTGGAGAAGTCGGTACATTGTTGGTGAATATAGGTGCTTGGACAGGTTAAACTGCATCAGCTGGTGGATCAGGTGGCGACATGCTTCATTCGCTTGCGTTCAAAAATTCACTCGCTGTTGACATTCAAACGACGCTTATAAATTCAGAAGAGCGAGGATTCGAGCAGGTCGTGACACCATGTAACGTTACTGTGTAACGCGTAGCTAGATTTGTAGCAAATTAAAAGTAATCCCGTTGAACGAAAGAAACGATTTTAGTCCATGAACAATTCACTCTAGGCAACAACATGAATAAGTGGAGAGCACATGCCTCTGCCAGGGCTCAAATTTTTTCGTGACCCTCATGGACATGGCTTCTGAAAAGCAAAATAGGGCATTGATTAAATGAAGTTGCATTTAAAATCCAAGGCCACTTTAGGCCTCAATGGGCACTTTAGGAAAGTACACACATATCTTGCTAGCAGGGTAAATTTCTGGCTAAATTTGCTTTCTTTATGAGTTAGGTTTCCTGACAGTGTGCAATCCAGTTATTTGTATCAATCGTTTTGGTTTTGTATCAAGCATAACGCACCTAACAATTTTTTATAAACCAGCCAACACTGCCATTAACTGTTTTTATAAAACAGTCACAGCTAGTAGAGTCAATTTAGGAGAGCAAAGCTGATCAGCATTCCAGAAAAAATGGCAGCAGAACCCAAGAGTAACAACTATAAGAAACCAGAAGTGAGACTGGCTAGATTATAACTGGATGGAATTGAAGTGAACTTCCTATTGTTGCTTATTCAGTGTTCATTGTTTGAGGCCTATATAAATGGCACATGCACATACATGTTGTGCTGTTAAATACAGTGCTGTGCAGTATTATTGGTTGGACAAATGGACAAGCTGAAAGCTTGTATGTTGAAATCCAAACCAATCAAAACTCTTCAGTATAAGCTGGTCCTTTAAATTAATTTTTGAAAGTAATTTACTGTATATACAACCAAATACTTGGACTTAGTGTAATTGAAAATGGCTTTGGATATAAAAATTCAATTTAATCCCTGCTAAGAGCACTTTCCAGGTTTTGAGGTAGTCAACATTTTTAGGTGCTTCATGATGGACAACATTATTTTTGTTTCATGTTTAATACTTTTAATGGTTCATCCCTGTGATAGGTAAGGTGTCATGATCGACATAACCCCTGAATGGGTTAATAATGATAATTTTTATAGTTATTTGCATAATACCCAATTCTTAATCAGTTTATTTTTGTTGCTCAAAACCTTGCAAACTAATTTAGAATGAATAAACAAACTGGAATGTAGATTGCTACATTCCAGGGTTAATACTCAATATTTAATAAAAACGTCACTACAAAACTGTTGTTATAGTCTACAATTTGTTAGCATTAAGTGGTTACTGGCAAACTAAAAACCCTCTTTTCCACCTAATTTCTTGATTGCAAGAAAAGGTGCACTTATACTGTAGATATTTGATAGAAGTTTATCACATACCAAATATAACAAGATAGCTAAATTTTATGGAATTGTAGCATACAGATTCCTAATATGTAGGTGCAGTTGAGGTCTTCATTTTAGGTTGAGCACTTTATATTTTGGAAGAAGAAAGAGTTCGTTTGACCATGAAACACTGACTATGCTGGCATACATGTATATCAATTACAGAGAATTTAAAATTTCAATTTGATAATATCAGGACGTAGGATGCCCGTTGGAAGAACATAAGGTTAGTAGTGTATTCCGGCACTCTCCTGCTACAATTGATTTAATCAAAAACAAGAATGGTGGTCTGTTGTTAAGTCTGGAACGTGAATGTGACTCTATTATAACACTGTACTAATAAATGCGAACAAAATGGTGAAATAACATTTAAACCAAGGTCATTTCATGTAAACTTCACGTCAGAGACGTGGAGTCTCACCCTGCGTATTCTTGGAACGTTATTTCGGAGTAAAAATAACGCCATTTATTCAATTTATCGAAGAAAGACAATTGTACGCCAGCACGCCAACAGGTGGCCTGCTCCTACGCCGGATATTTCCCATTTCTGTCTACATTAAACGCAGTCTTCCTAGCTGAAAAAAGGCGCCTAATTACAATTACTTTCGTGTAATATGAAACTAATTCAGAATTGACTTAAACTCTCGACTAAAACATCAAATAATCTTATGATAATAATCTTACACGTCTTATAATAATCTTACACGTCTAGCGAACCGTAATCAAGCGTGGCTTTAGCATATTCAACATTTTGCAGTCGTTTTCCTGCTTTTACTTCGTGACTTGAAACAAAACTTTAAATCAAGAAATTACAATGAAAACATTCTGATTAAAACCAATGTCAATAACGATAACTAACCATCTACAAGAAAGCTTTTACAGCCCCACACGTGTAATGTCAATAACAAGATTATAAGAATTAACAAACCTTTTTGACTAAAGCAAACTGTGAAAGATTCATTGCACTTTTCAACATTCTTTTCTGCCTGCCATGGACAGGATTTAGAAGATAAACCCTGTTCGAATGAGCAAAAATAGTAAGGTAGGTTCTCGCGAATCAAATAGATCGTCACTTGCAAACTTGGTCAGAACAATCTTCTTTCTGAATGCGGGTGACAACAAAACGAATCAGTATGCTTTCCTACCTTCAACCTCTCAGTGTCTGCATGATTGAGAAGTTCACAACGACCATTTGAGGTTTTAAATTCATAGCTAAACTCACCAGTTAATACGGGCGTCATGTTGTATGTGAAGTTCTACTTCTTCTACTCATGGTCATGCTTCGAATTGATTCGATCTGGGCGCCAAATGATCCAAACCCGAAGGGACGAAAATCAGTTGAAAGATTGGCTAAACCTAGTGGTGCACGGGGATTGACCAATCACATCCCAGCGTGTTTCTTGAGAATCAAAGTCGAAGTCAAGATACCCGCAAAGAATAAGCTTGACGAAAATTTAATCACTCCATTTAATGGAGAATTAAACATAATTACTCAAAACAACTTGAATAAAAAAACTGGACTAAACAACCCGTACCTCGGATACGAAATGACCCATTTAAAGAATAACTTTAGACGGCTCGATGTAAATTTTTTCTCGACAAAATTTCATGCATGTGAGAGTCGAGAAAAACCTCGAGAGAGAACCACATATAAAAATTGACCTGACAAGGATGAAAAGTTGACATGTTTCACAATAATGGTTCATAATGTTGATACAGAAACTACAGCTCAGGTAGCAGATGCTGATCAATTGAACCTTCAGACATCTGTAAAACTACCCATTTCCTGATTCCCGATAACCAAATAGCTAATTTGTACCAAATATTTTCTTAGCATTGAATCTTTACGAACACTTTCATGTCATTTGTCTTGAACAGACTAAAAGTGCAAAACCTACATTCTCATTGTGTGCATTGCTGAACAAGAAAAGGAGCACAAAACTCAATTATGTAATGGAATTAAGAAATTGAGATTTAATAATCAGTTATCATATCAGATTATAAAGCAATCGAATTACCCCTATTGGGATATATTTGCAGCCATCGGATGGCCACTGCTTTACCTTGCCGTGAAATAATTACCATGTAATGGCATTGGCTAATCTAACTGTTCTACTGCTGGTAAAACTTTTCCTCTTGGGTGAAAGAGAAATGACAGATGTACAATCTGTAGAGGGACAAGATGAATAACTGTGAATCAGTATGGGAAAAATGATTTGTGAAAATGACAGCTGCTTTTGTTGGCAACTTCTACTAGATATTAACCAGTAAGGGTAAGCATTCCATTGTGTTGTATGAATTTCTCTAGTGTTAGTTCAAATAAAGTTCTAAGACTATACACCCATGGCCACAAACAGGTTATTCAAGTTCGCAGTTAAACTGCCAAAGGTCTGATACCCTACCCCGCTCAATAAATTGAGTTTGGATTACCCAAAAAAAGCTTTGAGAAAGCTCGTAAACCCCTCGCCATAAATAAATCACAGTAAACTCCAACCAAATGGTGGTGTCCTGGCGACTGTATTTCAACGATTCCCACTGGTATATTCGGATTTTTTGGCAATTCAAGTAGCTTTGACTTGAAAAAACTGCCCTTAACATTATTAAAAACCTGTTGTGTCCACTTTAGATGGGATGCCTTTATTTAAATCCTAGAGGAAACGCTGCATTGTAAGAATATTATTGGAAGTTTGGCACATTTACTCTATCAAGACAACTACGAAATGATGCCTTCGTTATTTTGTTCGGTGAATTTTTCTGAAAAAAAATATTAGCATCAACAAATCCCCGGAAATAGAATATTAGGAGATGATGTCAAGGTATCCCATATTGTCATATAGTTCGTAGATTTTAAAAATTCTGTCGCATGAAAAATTTTAAAAATAAAAAAAAGTTGTAACTCGTTTGTTTCTATAGTCTGCCTGCTTATTTTACAACTTTAAAGATATCAACTGAAATAAATATCCATAAATCTAATACTTGAATCGATGTACGCGAGGGTATCGCGACTCACGACCAATTCCTGGACGTGGAATTGCTATAATTAGGCGCTAAACGTACATTTTTGGAATACAAGATTACTATTTATTACCGGGACGTTTTATTTAACTTTTGTAGTACAAAACCTATCCAAATTGATACGGTATTTTCTGATGTCAACGATGTTTAAAATGAGTACATTTCAAGCATTATAATGATTACAAACCGACCTACCAGTTTCAATCGGTAGAGAAAGAAACTCTTAGACACATTATGAGTATACTTTATCGTCACGTTGCTATGGGAATACCGAGTAGACTTAAAAGGTTTTAAAATTTCATAAGCTATTTGAAGATTATTATTACAGTAAAAAAAAATTATTAGTCTCGAGAGAGTTCAAATCGCTTCAATGCAGCTTTTGTTTCAATGAGATTTTGTTTCAAAGGCTGCTTTGTTTCAATGAGATTTTGTTTCAAAGCGAAGAGAGGGAACCACCTTAAAGCCAAGTTTTACAAGGGTTCCTAGCTTTCTTTGTGAATGAATTGAGAAAAACCTCACCAATCTTATTGTCATACCTTTTACTGTTCCCTCCAAGAGAATTCTGAAGTAAGTAAGTTAACTTAGGATTCCTAAAAGGAATGTGCTGCTCCTAAAATAAAATAAACAAATTATATGATAAACATTACAAAACGTAACAAGAACAATTAAAGTACGACATAAGAATATTGTTTCATAGAAAAAAAAGAAAAACAGCTCGGCAAAATCTGGTTTCGTAACTTGATACTCGCATGTACAGCACGAACTTTGCATGAGATTAGCATATCGCACGTTAGACAATAGACCTTTATCACAAATAGAAAGATACTACGCACATTTTATGTATGGGTATATTTGTCTCCTAACTAGAACAATTTTGTTAAAGGAATCTCGCCACTGAAGTAAGAACATTTAATAGTTTATTGACTTTCATATGAATGATTATGGTATTGTTTGTTGTGATTTAACCGTATTCTAGCATGTTTACTTTATATTTCTATTTATATTATCCTACTATTATTTACTTTATTTAGATTGAATTATATATATATATATTATAATGGTTTATTTGGTTATGAGAATGTGTTTTAACCATATGAGCCAAATACGATTTGTGAGACTTCATTACACATCTGCTAACCGGGTGTCTCAATTCTGACGAAACACTATTCGACTTCTTGCTAACCTAACGTATTCGAAGGAATTTGAGGCGAATTGACGACCATAAACAATATCGGAAACGGAGAGCGATAACGAACGATTAAAAAGGGCAAAAATGAAGCGAAGGAACTGGAAAGCGGCTTTAACACGACTCGGAAAAGTGATTTCTGTCTAAATGGAGGGAAATCGTTCAAACGAAGATATTCAAAATGCACTCGACAATTACGAACGGGCATAGGGCGAACTTGAAGTCAGACACGAGGAAGTGACAATGTTAATAGAAGACGAAGCACAGTTTGAACAAGAAGAACAGTGGATTGAACAATGTTAGGAAACATTTCTTCGTTTAAAGATATACGCGCAAGACTATATGAAACAGCAGACAATAAAGAACGAGAAACATGATGCTGACACAGCTTGAAGCCAATTTACGCCTACAGACGGTCTCATTGGTGATGTTCAAAACACAGAAATCCTTGTTGGCGAAGAGCAAAATGCACTCGCTCCGAATGAAGACAACCAAGTTATCGTGGAACCACCAGTATTGGTGGTCTCTGAAGAAAGTCAAGATCAAGTTTTGCCCCGTGAAACAGCGACTCATACAGTTAATAAGGAAAGTGTATTTCGAATGGAAAAACCAAAATTGCCACGATTTGACGGTGATGTTAGAGAATTCGTGACGTTCAGATCTGACTTCAAGCACTTGGTTGAATCCAGATACAGCAAACGTGACGCCATAACCATCTTGAGATCAAGTCTACAAGGAAAACCTCGAGAGATGATCAAGAGAATTGGTCAAGACAATGACGCTGCCTGGGAATATCTTGATTCAGTCTACGGAGACCCGCGGTTTGTAGCTGATATTATCACCCAGGATATTTCGAAGTTCAAACCAACAAAGGACGGAGAAGATGCCCGATTTTGCGACTTAGTACACCTAGTCAAGAGAAGTTTCAACACGCTCAAAGAAGTGGGGAGCGAGAATGAGATCAATAATAACCATATGCTGGCAATTATTAAACAAAAAATGTTTTCTGATGATCGCAAAGTCTGGTCACGTCATTTAGAAAGTACAAGGAGTGAAACTACACTAGAGGTATAACTTACCTGGATGACAAGTGAATTGAAGTCGAGAATGAGAGCAACGGCGCCGCTGAGAAGCTCATGGCAGTCACCTAAACATGTTGGACACGTCTCAGGAGGAGATGGAAAGTCGACAAGCCACAAGTGTTGGTTGTGCAAAACATCGGAGCATTGGACCGACCAGTGCCAAAAGTTCCTAGCCTTTTGTGCCACCGATCGATCTAAACTAGTGAAAGAAAATCATGCCTGCTTTAGCTGTTTAAAGCGAGCTGGGAGAAATCACAATATGTCTAGATGTTCTCGAAGGCGATAATGCAGTGAGATTATCCACGGATGTAAGTGCAACCAGTACCATCATCCTCTGTTACATCTTTCAAACAAAACTGTCATCTTATCAGTAACAACCAGTGGAGAAGCCATGGTACCAACAATCTGGGCAGAAATCCTGACACAACAGAGCATAAAGAAACGAGTAGTCAACTTACTATTGGACACTGGTGCTCAAATCAGTTTAATAAGGTCTTCAGTTGCTGAAGAGCTTGGTCTCAAAGGGAAAGCCGTCACCATAACAATGGCGAAAGTTGGAGAAGAAGAAAATGAAATGTCAACGAAAATGTATTAATTTCATATTCGGTCCCTAGAAAATAAGTCAATCCATACTATCAGAGCTGTAGGAATCCCTAGTATTAGCAGTGATGTTTCTGGAATAAAGCTGGACAAGGCAGCTGAAGTCTTCGGCCTTGGAAGGAGAAAATACAAAGAGGAACTGGTCCGAAAGGTGTCCTGTTGGGGATTGATCACCCGAAGCTTCACATTGGGGAGACGAAGGAAGCTGACAATCTTGTGGTAACACACCATTATGATGGGTTATTTTCGGAGGTATGACTGAAGAGTATGAGAATGTCAATCAAGTCTCCCATGTTAGGTGTTCAAATCCGATCGATAGGACTAACTTTTGGACGACAGAATATATGGTTGTGGAAGGGAAAATGTGTTGATGTGACACCAAGAAATTAAGCCAAATCGACGCCTATGAAGCCAAGATTATAGAAGATTCATGCCAAAAGATCGGTAGTCAGTGTTTAATTCCTTATCCTTGGGTTGAGAATGCAGCAGAATTACCAGATAACAGAAGCCAAGCAGAAAGAAAACTGGAAGCTACCGAACGTCGACTAGCCAAGAATCCAAACCATGCAGAAGCGTACAACAAGCAGATGGGAGAGATGAGTGAAATGAACTTCTGTCGAAAGCTGTCAAATGAGGAGTTAGAATCGTACAAACGACCAGTCCACTACATATCTCACCATGAAGTAGTCAGACCCAAGAAGAAAAGCACACCAATCCGAAATGTTTCCAATTCCTCTGCATCATATAAAGGTCATCATTTAAATGATTACTGGATGAAAGGACCTGACCTGTTGAACAATTTGTTCGGAGTTCTCTTGTGATTTCGAGAAAATGAAGTGGCTATTAGCGCGGATATATCCAAGATGTACCACAGAACCCTAATTCCTGAGCAAGACAAATACGACCTCTGCTATCTTTGGAGAAACATGGAAACAAATCGAGAACTTGATGTTTATGTCAAGACAGTCTTGACATTTGGTGACAAACCTGCGCCGGCCATAGCACAGATCGCTCTTCAAAAGACCGCAAAAGAAGGTGAAAAACGTCACCCTGAAGCTGCTGAAGTGTTGAAAAATAACACGTATATGGACGACATATGCGATTCTGTACACTCAGTGGAGAAAGCGAGAAAACTGTCCGAAGATAGTGATGAAGATCTTAACAACGGTGGTTTCGCTGTTAAAGGCTGGCTTTCGAATCGACCATTAAAGGGGAACAATATGAATGAAAACCAAAAGATTGAAACGGAAATGAAGCACTTACAAAGCCCTGGTTTAGAGAAAGTTTTGGGATCCGTCTGGAACCACGTCGAAAATGTCTTTGGCTTTAAAGTAAATCCTCCCAACCTAACCACATTGACGAGGAGAATAATACTAAGCCAGATAGCTCGAATCCTACGATCCCTTGGGAGCAGCTGCAGCTTTCCTAATTCGGGCAAAAATAGGTATGCAGAAACTGTGGTTGTAAGGCCTACATTGGGATGAAGAATTGCCACCACAACACCAAGCAAAATGGAATCAGTTCTTTCAAGAAATGGATGAGTTGAACAGCGTCACCTACGAAAGATCCCTCACGCCAGACAATGTTATAGGAGCGCCGACACTTTGTGTCTTCTCTGACGCGTCTGTAGGAGCATTTGGAACTTGTGCCTATATCCGGTGGGAAACCATAACGAACACTTTCGTAACCAGATTTGTTGCTGCAAAGTCAAGAGTCGCCCTCTGAAATCCCTAACCATACCTCACTTAGAGTTACAGGCTGCTGTCCTGTCAGTTAGATTGTGTCGTTCCATCCTTGAAGAAAGTCGAATGCAATTTAAACGAACTATATTCTTTTCGGACAGTCATATGGTCTTGTCATGGATCCACAATCAAGCCAGAGAGTCCAAACCGTTCGCTTCCACTCGGGTTGCTGAAATCCAAAGCAAATCAGAACCAGATCAATAGAGACATACCTCTGGAGAGCTAAACGTTGCTGATGATGTCTCACGTGGAATGCTTGCTCAGCAACTGACCGGTAGATGGCTGTACGGTCCAGAATTTCTGAAGTTACCAGAGGAAGAATGGCCTAAGGACTCTTGTACTGTCATTCCCAAAGAAATCGATGAATCCGAACGCCGAAAAACGCAACCCGTTTTTTAACTTAGCCAATCGCCTGAAGTTATTCCGTGTAAGAAGTTTTCCAGTTGGAGGAGGTTAATCCGAGTAACTGCGTATGTGTTCAGATTTATCTCTAAGCTACGAAGCAAGCATCGAACGTCTAAAGAGAAGCAAACTTCAGAATCTATGTCAGTCTTATCAAAAGAATTAGCTTGTGCTGAAGTATGCTGGATAAAACAGAGTCAGAAGTTGCTTCGTGATCGCCTGAAAAAGGGAGAATTCAAAGGATTATCTCCTTTTGTAGACAAGAATCAAGTGATCCGAGTTGGAGGACGTGTGAACGAAGCTGCAATTTCTTATGATGCCAAACACCCAATTTTACTCCCGCGTGAACACTGGATATCCATGCTGATCACCCGCCATGTCCACCACAAATGCCGCCCAGGAATTGCAACAACTGTATCAAAGATAAAGAAGAAGTACTGGATTGTACGCTGTCATGATTTAGCCAATTCAGTGAAGTTCCGATGCATAGTATGTCGTCGAATGCAAGCCGAAGTCGAGAAGCAATTCATGTCAGATTTTCCAATCATCCGCCTAGAGGCTCTAACACTACCCTTTTATTGCACGGCATGCGATTACTTTGGTCCTTACCTAGTCAAGATTGGCCGAAACAAAACCACCAAATACTACGGCGTTCTCTTTACGTGTATGAACACCCGAGCTGTTCACTTGGAACTCGCTGTGGACTATTCTACAATGGAATTCCTACAAACCCTACTCCGATTTTTCGCCATCCGTGGACAGCCAGCGTTAATGATCAGTGACAACGGTTCTCAACTGGTGGCAGGTGAACGTGAGCTTAGAGAAATGATTAAAGGATGGAGTAAAAAAGAATTGAAAGAATTCACCCCTGAGAAAGGAATGGAGTGGCAGTTTGTTACGCCAGCTGCACCGCATCACAACGGATGGGTTGAAGCTTTGGTTAAGAGTGCAAAGAAGGCATTGAAGATTGTGATTGGCGAACAGACCTTAACACCGTTCGAGTTATACACATGCTTCCTGGAGGCTGCCAACTTGATGAATCAACGCCATATTGGAAGAATCCCCAATGATCCAGATGATGGCTGTTTTCTGTGTCCAAATGACATCCTACTTGGTCGAGTTTCAACAATGGAACCTCAGGGACCATTCCGAGAAACAAAGAATCCTCGACATCGTGTTGAATTTATTCGAAGGATCATTGATAGTTTTTGGAAGTGTTGGTACCGAGATGTATTTCCGTCTTTAGTTCCGCGAAAGAAATGGAAGATGGAAAGAAAAAATGTTCGAGTTGATGATATTGTCATTGTACAAGATCCTAACGCTATTCGTGGAAAGTGGAAGACAGGCAGAATTGTTAATGTGTTTCCTGGAAAAGACGGAAGAAAACGAAACGTTAAAGTGAAGATGGCTACCTCGTTGTATGAAAGACCAACCACGAATATCGCTGTACTTTACCCGGCAGAAGGATATGACGATAAGTAATATTGAGCGGAAGGATGAGGAGCCCTCATCGGGGGGTAGAGTTATTTCGTAACTCGATACTCGCGTGCACAGCACGAACTTTCCATGAGATTAGCATATCGCACGTTAGACAATAGACCTTTATCACAAATGGAAAGATACTACGCACATTTTATGTATGGGGATATTTGTCTGCTAACCAGAACAGTTTGTTAAAGGAATCTCGCCACAGAAGTAAGAACATTTAATAGTTTATTGACTTTCATATGAATGATTATGGTATTGTTTGTTGTGACTTAACCGTATTCTAGCATGTTTACTTTACATTTCTATTTATATTATCCTACTATTATTTACTTTATTTAGATCGAATTATATATATATATATATATATATTATAATGGTTTATTTGGTTATGTGAATGTGTTTTAACCATATGAGCCAAATACGATTTGCGAGACTTCCTTACACATCTGTTAACCGGGCGTCTCAAATCTGACGAAAGAGCATCTGCCAAAAGAAGACCGCATTTCCTTGCAGAAGTATTCAAGGGCATAGTTTATGGGCGTGTCGAGGTTCGACACCCCCCTGTAAATTCGGGCAAAATTTGTTTTGGTAAGGTAGTTAAACATCCCTTTTGGTTACTGGTTTATATTTAATTGACGGCGACGTTAGTGGATTCAAGATTGCACAACAAAGGCAACGCCAACACTGATCATAGGACATCGATTTCATGCGAAACGCTGAAATTGCAAAATTCTGACGTCACTACGTGGCATCGACAACGCGAGAACTCGTGGTTTGACGCTGTGGCTGTAATGTGTGAACGTCGATTGAGATTTTCTGCTATATGTTCACTTATTTCTGGTTTTACAGTGACTGGAAGGACTGAGTAGTCATTACTGAATGATTCTCCTTTGTATAATACTCTGCACTGCAGGGTTCATGATGCATTTTTCGCCGCTATTCACCAGGCTATCACGGTTCAAAGCTCTTTGTAATGCAAATGAGCACTATATAAGACACCTTCGCCCCAACTCACATTGTCTTTTTTTTTGCGTGCATTACACCTTGTCATCACGACCGAACTAATCCTGTCAATCATTATGGCTGACCAACAAGCTCCTACCAAAAGCGAATTACCTTCGCCGCCAACAAGTATGTCCGTTGAAGCTCGAATTGATGTTCTTTCCAAACACATGGCCCGAATTACGGTACAGTTGGCGCATCTGACCGAAGCGATTGACACTGACCCCATTGCTCTCGACCTTGCAGAAGAACCTCGACAAAGCGACGCAGACGCCGTCTCTGTGTTTGATCCTGCTGACAGTATATCTCAGGAATCAGGCAGTAAAAGCCTCGACGAGGCTGAGCTACCACATACTGATCTTTATAAGGATTCGGAAAATTGCGACCCGTCAGTTGCTGAGGGAATCGCTAAAAGGATGAATAGTTCCTCCACAAAACGCCCTGCGAAGGAACAATTCTCGCAGATACAAAAGAAATACCTACGCCCAGCGAATTGTGACTCCTTGAAATCTCCCCGAGTTAACCTTGAATTGTGGGATGATTTACACGATAAAACGAAACCTTACGAAGCTTCGTTTCAGGCGCATCAGAAAAATCTAATCAAGAGCATTATCCCAGTTGTTTACTTGGCTGATAAAGTCGTTCAAGCGAAACCGACGAAGAAGGAATCGGTTCTCTTATTGGATGTCTATGACTTGGTCGTTGATTCCCTCACGCTCCTGGGCAACTCGATTTACGATTTCTCGATGAAACGAAGAGAACTTTTAAAATCAGAAGTTGCCCCAGCCTATAAATCTCTATGCCACGAGTCCAAACCTATTACCACGATGCTATTTGGGGACGAGTGGCCCCGAAGCATTCGTAATATTTCACAAGTGAAGCGAATGGCGGCGAAGAGTGTTGCTAACAAGCTCAAGAACACTAAACTGCACTCACAAAGCGGCCTTTCTCGTGATAAGAGAGGGCGTTATAACTCGCGGTTTGAGCCTTATTTAAACTCCAAGTGCTACGACTACAGAAAACTTCCGTTTCGTCAGTCATGGAACCCACCAACAAGGAAATCGGGATCGACAAACGCCAAGCAGATGCAATGACTAGTCGTAAGGTAGGTGGTCGTTTGCGTGATTTTACTGAAGCGTAGAGGCACCTGACAAATGATCAATGGGTCATTAACGCCGTTAATGGCTGTAAAATTGAGTTTAGTAACATGCCAGTGCAGCATAAATTACCTAGCAAAATTGGGTTTTCACGGAGTGACAAAGCCCTAATCGACACTGCAATACAACGGTTGCTAAACAAAAACGCAATACACAAGGCTACTTACCATGCAAATCCATTTATTTCAAACCTCGTTATAATCCCAAAGAAAAACGGCGAGCTTCGCCCGGTTATAAATCTTAAGCCTCTCAATGAATTCGTAACATATTATCATTTTAAGATGGAAAATTTGAATAGCGTTTTGGACTTATTAAATGGAAGAGAGTTTATTACAACAATAGACTAAAAGACGCATATTTTACCGTTCCAATACACCCAAATCATTCTAAATATCTCCGCTTTGAATGAGACTCTAGGTTATTCGAATTTACTTGTTTCTCGTCTAGACTTTCCTCGGCGCTCAGAGTATTCACTAAAGTTATGAAGCCTATTATGGCTGAGTTACGTGGTACAGGCATTATGGTCGTCATTTACCTTGATGATTTATCTATAATAAGTCCAAACTTTGATCGAGCCCTTGCAGATTTAAGAGCTACGATAACACTTCTCGAGTCTCTGGGATTTATCATTAATCATGAGAAGTCAAATTTTCAACCATCCTAAGTTGTTGAATATCTGGGGCTTAAGATGAATTCTATGACAACCTTATGAATACCGTAGTTACTAAGGTGAGGCTTTTATATAACTCAGCCTCTTGTACTATCCAAGACGTGGCCGGCATAATTGGTCCCATTGTTTTGGTTTTTCCGGCGATTAAACTGGCTAAATTGTACTACAGAAGCCTAGATAGTTTCAAAACCGACGCGTTGCGTCTTCATAGCAACAATTGTGACGTATTCGTGTCTTCGACAGATTTAGCTAAACATCACTTGTTCTGGTTTATAACCAAGAGTCCAACATACAATGGGACAAGCCTGATTAAACCTACCAAAATTTTGCAAATAACGACAGACGCATCCAATTCTGGTTGGGGCGCGGTGTGTGTGACAATAACCACAAGTGGGACCTGGTCCCACTACGAACGATTGTTGCATATTAATTGCTTAGAGCTCTAAGGCTGTTTGGCTTGCAGTGCAATGTTTTGTGCTTGCTACCGATCTCTATGTTAAAATCTTTAGTGATAATGCATCCGTAGTAGCCTACATTACCATGGGGGGACAGATTCGTTCATTACATGACCTCACAAGACAAATTTGGGAATGGTGTATCCAACATAATTGTACAATTGAGGCCTTTCATATTCCTAGAAAGTCTAATATCGAGGCTGATTATATTTCTCGTAATTCGAGAGAAAATTTGGAGTGGAAGTTACACCCTACGTTATTCACGTGGATTTGCCAGATTTTATTCACTCTGATATAGATTTATATGCTTCTCGGCTAAGTTTTCAAGTTTCTAACTATGTTTCATGGAAACAGGACCCCGGGGCGCAGGCTGTCCATGCTTTTTCGCTCGACTGGAGACATTACACTCCATATTTGTTTCCTCCATCAAGCCTCCTGGGAAGAAGGCTGAAGAAAATTATCAGCGATCAAGTGGCGGATGCAATCGTCATTTCCCCATGGTGGCCCAAACTCATTGGTACCCGGTCCTTCTGCGACGTGTGTGCAGCGCTCCCCTTCTTCTACCTCAGTGGCGGAAAATAATGTCGCATCCTCACGACAAAACACGCCTGTAACCATTACGGCAAACGTTGCGGCTAGTCGCGTGGCATATCTCAGCTCACGATTCGAAAGTAACGGACTTTCTGAACGAGCTACCCACTATGCCCTCAAATCCTGGCGGCCGGGAACAGAAAAACAATATTCAGCCGAATGGAACTGCTTTTGTTGCTGGTGTCGTGCAACACAAAAGGATCTACTTCAGGTGTCTTTAGGAACCATGTGTGATTTCTTAACAGATCAATTTGATGTACACAAAAAGTCTTACTCCACTGTGAATACTTACCGATCAGCCTTGTCCTCCATGCTGCCACCTTTTGATGGGAAATTGTTGGGAGAGCATCCCATTGTTCGGCGTTTATTGAAAGGAATGTTTGTTTCCCGACCTCCACAGCCAAAATATACAACAAGTTGGAACGTTAATATTCTTCTACAACATTTAGAAACGTTGCACCCTATTGCAATTCTTACGCAGAAACAGCTTACGTTAAAAACCGTTGCTCTAGCAGCCCTTGTCTCGGCTCAACGAGGTTAATCATTAGCTGCATTATCTCTGGACTCTATGCTAAAAACGCCAGAAGAATATCGATTTACTATTACGGATATTCTGAAAACTTCACGGCCAGGAAAATTTCCGTTGATGGTATCTTTTCCGATTTTTCCAGACAACAAGTTGTGTGTTTACACGTGCATCGAACAGTATATACAGGCTACAACCAGATTTCGAGAATTACTTCCAGCTAAAAGACTATTTGTTTCTTTTGGAAAGCCGCACAAAGCTGTGTGCGCATCTACTATTTCCCGTTGGTTGAAACTTGCCCTTCAGAATGCGGGACTTGATACAACAATCTTCACAAGGCACAGTTACCGTGCGGCATCTACATCGAAAGCCGATAATCTGGGCTGTCCTTATATGTGATTCTTAGAACGGCAGACTGGACACATTCTGGCACGTTTTGTAAGTTTTATAAAAAAGAGGTTTACCAAAAAGATACGTATACCAGAACTATTTTAACTACTATGTGTGTGTTTAGAGTGTGGCATAATTGTTCATTCCAGTTATCTGCGTAAAACTTTTAAAACTATTGAACACAGCATTTGGAAGTACTGTGGTTGTATTAGGATCAATGCTCCGGCCACTGCTTTCTTTAAACAATGGATCATGAACCCTGCAGTGAGGAGTATTATACGAAGGAGAATATAAAATTAAACAAGGGCTTACCTGAAGGATAATTGTGATTCTCCAAGTATAATACGCAGCGCCAGGGGTTCATCACACACCCATATGGATGCTTATTACTATACCCTCCCTTGTTGCAAGGCCGTCGCATTGAAGGTTGTTCATGCCTGCTAAAAGATAATGTGGGTTGGGCCGAAGGTGTCTTATATAGTGCTACATTTGCATAACAAAGAGCTTTGAACCGTGATGGCCTGGTGAATAGTGGCGAAAAATGCATCATGAACCCCTGGTGCTGCGTATTATACTTCGAGAATCACAATTATCCTTCAGGTAAGCCATTGTCTAATTTTATATTTTATCAATAAGTTACAAAACTCCATCGCTTAATTTACAGATGTTCGCTCTTCATTCGCCGATGGAAGGTAAAACCTTTCATATGATTTGTAAGGGTATTTAGCATTCGAAGATCTATAACAGTCACAGGGCAACAAAAACTCCTCATCATCTAGGAAGGCAGAAGCCTTCCTTATACACCAACCGGTAGTAAATTAAGGCGAATTTATTAAATGTCATTTTAATAATATCGCATTTATTTATCCAACGTCGCCGTGATAATATTGTAAGAAATCTTAATGACTAAAATGGCGTGTCCTCGACGACGTTCTTTCCCCAGCCCCGCCCCATCACGGTTTTGACGTTGACGTTGAATTCGCCGTCGCGCGATCTCAAAGTCCCTATTGTAAAAGGAAAAACACGAAATCAATTTTATAACCAGGAAACGATGTTTGGTTATAAGTCAGTAACTGTCACACTTCACCACCTACTTTGTGAGTTAAGTCCTGTACTTTTGTCACACCATCTGCCGATTTTCACCGGTTAGGTACACGGCTGAAATTTCGTCTTCAAACGATCAGCAATGAACATAGGAACATGGCAAAAATAATGTGCTGCTGAAGCAATGGTACTCAACTTGATGCTGAACATTTATATTGTAAAAATCGAGTTTCCAGGCTTAACAGGATGCAATAACTTTGGGTGAAGCAACTACCTAAAATGTACGAAAAGAAACTTCGACGTTTCGAGCGAAGGCCCTTCGTCGGGAAGTTAGTATGGTGGGTCGGGAAAAAAACATAACCATTGATATTGTTGAATACAAAAGCGATCACGTGATATAAAATAGACCAATAAGATGCATTTGGTAAAAACAAAGTATAAACAAAAAATGTAAATTACATAACAGAATATATTAAGGAGGAAACTAGGTTATAATTGCATAATATGCGGATAAACAAGAACAAAATGGAAAAGATAGTAATACAGATACAACGAACTAACATTGGGCCTAGACAAATAGACTTAAACAAAAGAAAAACGCTCATTAATAGCATGGGGGTGGACGGTGCCGAGTTTGGAGATGAGACGCATTTCATGTCTTTTGCGGCTATAATTGCTACCCGAAATGGGACAGAGGGCTCGAATTTTCATATCTGAAACACTGTGATTACCAGCATTGAAATGTCTGGCAACAGGCTGGTTAGCATCGCCACCAATGACAGCAAGGCGGTGTTCACCAAACCTTGTCCTCAAAAGTCTTCCAGTTTCTCCAATGTAAAGCATGCCACATCTACTGCATGAGATGTAGTAGATGAGATGGGAGGAGGCTCACGTGAAATGGTGCTTGATATGATACTTAGATTTAGGTACCAGAATAGTGATGGAAGAATTAATGAAGTTACAAGTTTTACATTGACCCACACCACAAGGAAACGTGCCGTTATGTGACGACGAATCCTGTGGCAGGGAGCTATGGACTAGGGTTTCACGGATATTTTTGCTGCGTCGAAAAGAAACTAGGGGGTTACTGGAGAAGATGGAAGGTGTTTCAGGGTCATTTTTCAGGATATGATAATTCTTCCTAATGACATCTCTGACTTTGAAATGAAAAGGATGATAAGTAAGAACTAGGGGAATTTTATTATTAGTATGACATTGGACACATGCTCTCTAAGGGTCTCAGATCGGGGGATTTGAGAGGCCTCAGAAAAGGCAGTGTCCAAAAGCGAGGTGGGATAGCCACGTTGGACAAAAAAAGTTTCTCATTTCAAGACTTTTGGCTTTAAAGTCTTCATCTTCACTTCATAAGCGGCGAAGACGAAGGAACTGGGAGACGGGAATCGACCTCTTGGTGTGCTTGGGGTGGGAAGAGGAAAATGCAAGTTAGCTGTGGGTGTTAGTAGGCTTGTAGAATACAGAAGTAATTCATTTTTAGTTAGATCCATTTTACAACAAGTTCGTATCATGTCCAGCTCCTCGTGCCATCGGCCAAACCGTTCGATTGTGCTTCATCTACAAAACGTACACTGTTATCTCATACTAAATGAGGCCTTGATTTCAAAAATTTCCAATGGTTCTTCTCTAATCAATCAACTTGACCTAATACAATGGAATTCACAACAATCAGAAGACAAAATCGAAAGATGCAAAACGTTGGAACATCACTACAAAATAATTAACCTACTGAAGCATAACCCTAACAGTTATAAATTGTTTAGCAACAACGTCGTCAAACAGAAAAAATATTAGAGTGACTATCAAATTTTTCTACCGGACAGGTACAAGGGCAAAGGCATGATGATAGACGCAATCTAAAGAGCAGACACATACATCGAGTATTTTTACTATGATGGAAGAAACCAGATCGATGGATTCATCACAACTGATCTCAAAAATACCCAGTGGACGCTTTTAAATTCAACAATCAAGGATTAACATCAATAGCAGTAAACCAATTCAAACAACTGTATGGACACAAACCAAAATCTAATTACAACAGATACGTTGTAAAAATAATCGATGACTACTACCCAAAACCATTGCAACACACATTCTATACAGAAGACAAAAAGGAATTTATCTACGGCATAATAGCACTCAATATTACAAAAGACTACCCATCAGTTTTGCTCATAAATGAACACAACATACTGCTGAATAAAATACATAATACTGTGCAAAAATTCGATGGAGAACTAAAGACAGGGGAATACTACAAAAACGAAACATGCATAGATAAGAACAAAACTGTTAATAATGAACCTATAATTATTGAAGCCGGATTTTATGGGAGAAACATGATAGACTACCTAATAAAACATAGATTTGTTACATTATTTGACATAAAATATCAACTGGTTGCCGACAAGTCAATTAATCGCGATGCATTCAAAGGGTACATTAAATACGCATTTCATAACTTTGATGAATTCACTGCGAAAAAGTTATCAAATCAAATTATTGGATACCTCGGAACAAAATACCATAAAAGCAGCCAATGATTCACGTCAAATAGTTATGAGACCACGTGCACTGTGTGGACTGAGTCATTAAAAAATAATGGAAACGTGAGTATACACAAAGAAGATGACTTTTATCTCATTGGAAAGATTGACGTCAAAAGAAAAATGACTGGAAACTGTTCAATCAATAGACATGTAATATCAGGCTCTATAGTAAAGCTATTGGAAGTCATTGAAGATGCATTTGACAATAATACCGAGATTTTTGGATACAACACTTATGCAGTTTACTGTGAAAGACCCAAAAAAGAAATTACCCGATAAAAGACAAGAAAGATAAATTCACTTCCGACATGATAGGTAAAGTGTTCCAAAAAACAGGAGAGACTCCACTGATTAAAAAAAAATTACCGGAAAGATATCAACATAAGCAAATATACACTAAAAAGATGTAGGAGTACATTGACAACAGGGGATGCAGGTTGTGGCAAAACTACAAAATTAATTGAAGATGCCCAAAAAGGCAAAAACACTATTATATTCAGTTTCACGAACAAAACAATAGATAACAATAGAAGTAAGGTTGACGATAGTCTGAAAAACAAAGTACACACATTCGACAGCTACCTCAATGAGTTTACATCAGATGCTGAAAATATAAAACTATTAGTTAATAAGGATGCATTTATAGATGAGTTCTCAATGGTTCCAAATAAATGGATGACACTGATATACAACAACTTCGTAGCTAATCATTTGAAAGTAAACCTATATGGCGACATCAGTCAATGCCACCCTGAAGAGGGCAATAGTAGATTAACATACGACTACATGAAAAGCCCCGCAATATTGGACATGTGCTCTGTCTCTGATTCCCTGAAGTATATTGAAATGACTGCTAGATATGACCATAAAACTCACGACATGTTGTCTAACTTCCTTAAGACTAGCCAGATCAAAGAAAAAATAGGCAACTATGTGGATAGTTACGTCAATATCTGGTACGACAATAGTACGAGAATTGAGATAAATAAAATATGCTCAAATGCGTTCAGTGAAGGGGAACCATATATGACCGTCAACTTAAGTTACAATGGAGGAAAAGAAGTGTATGAAGTATGTGCAGATACACCTGTCATATCCATCGATAATATGAAGGATCGAGGTATGTTCAACTCGCAACAGTTTACCGTAAAAAGCATAAATAAAAATGGTATTACAATAATGGTGGAACAAAGTCGAACCCTCAAAAAGAGTTATTAAGGAATTTCACATTTTTGAGAAAGAATTTTACTCATCTTTGTAAATATTGTTTATTTAATTGTTAAGTTTAGGTATAGTATAGTGTTGACGTAGTATATTGTATAGTGTAGGTCCCAGATGAAAAGCACTGTATAAGTGATCTGGCTTATCTCATTAAAGATTATTTTCAATCAATCAATCAATCAATAAAAGAAAATGGCCAAAAGTTCTCGATGGATGATTTCAGAAAGAAATTTAATCTCGCATTCCCTATTGCAGAATGCAAATAGCAGGTTGCTGATATTGATCAACATTATGGTATTTTCGACACGGAAGCCACAAACAAGAAACAATTATATACAGCCCTAAGCAGAACAACTAAATTCAAATACATACACGCAGAAAATCTAAGATCAAAATATACATATACTGTGAACAACAAACATGAAGTACAATCAATTGGTCACACTGAGTATCAAAATGGCAAGATCTATAAAATTGAATTCGAAGTGAAAGTATATATATTGGCTCAACAATAAAGACTACAAATGAGACTAAAAGAACCTAAATCAGATATCAAGAGTATTGTTTACAAAAACAAAGATAAAAACCCAAAAATATCACTGTTAATAGATTGTCCATGCGGAAATAAACACAAATTAGAAAAGGTTGAAAAGAAATATATTAATCAATACGCAAAAAAAAAAAATATGGAGCAAATATATTGAACAAATGAGATAATGACGAGATTAAAGAGAAACCAGAAATTAAATACAGTTTTAAGATTGAAAAGGAGGATGAGCTCAAGGGAAGAATCAAAAAAAAGATAGCAAAAAAGAATGATAAAAAGACCAAACAGCTTGAAACACGTCCCGCCTAACAACAAACTTTCCAAGCTCTTTAACAGACACACTATACGTGTAAGTTATAGCTGCAACGAAAACATGAAATCCTTTATCACTAGACACAACAAAACAATACTCAAAAGAAATGACAACCGAACAAAATCAACAAACGGAAACAACACACGTAACTGCAACTGTAGACAACCTGACCAATGCCCAATCCAAGGCAATTGCCTAAAAACGAAAGTGATTTACTAGGCCGAAGTTACTACAACTGACAACAACGAGACATGAACATACATAGGTGTCACAGCCAACGACTTCAAAACTAGATACCGAAACCACAGTAAATCTCGGAACAACAAAAAATACCACAACGAAACTGAACTCTCCAAACACATATGGCAACTCAAGGACAACAAACGAAAATACACGATCAAGTGGGAAATCATCAAAAAGCTCCCATCATGTTAACCAAGATTTAGAAAATGCCGCTTATGCTTAGAGGAAAAGCTATTAATCTTGAAGGGACGTAAAAAGAACATCCTAAACAAACGATCAGAGCTTTTCAGTGCATGCCGACATGTAACACAACACCATCTGTGAACTTGCAAGTATTATAAATGTGTGAAAAATTAAATAATCTGTCAGTTTCCTGATGATCGCCTGAGCGCGTGAAACTCAGAGTAGCGACAGCAAAAATTTTGTCTATTTTACTTCTTTATTCGCTCTACAGGTATGGTATTGAGCGCTCTTCATTTTCAAACCAACATTGCAACCTTTATGGTCGTCACCTTTGGTTTATATATATATATATATATATATTTACCTATACCCACCGCTCAAGTTGCATTTTGAGCACTCTGTTCACTTACTGATCCATGTTCCTTCTGACCTTCTCTGATGAGCCACTGATAATCCGGCATTCCTTTTAATATCGGCTCCTACCTTCTGTCCCAATTACCTACTAATATTGAAAGGAATGTCGTATTATACAGAGATGACGGCCTGTACGCATTCAGTGCAACTCACAAAGAAATTGAAAACATGAAGAAAGTAATATGTAAAACATTCAACGACCACAAGCTAAAACTTACTATAGATGCGAACAACAAAAGTGTGAACTTTCTCAATGTTTCATTTGACTTAAGATCCGGAGCATACAAACCGTACACAAAGCCTAACAGCGTTCCTCTTTACGTCCACAGAGACAGCAACTATCCGCCTCCAATACTTCACCAAATCCCCGAGTCCATCAACCGCCGACTTTCGAACATATCTTTCTGCCAACAAACTTTTGATTCCACACGACAACCGTATCAAGAAGCTCTCCTAAAAAGTGGATACGACTACCAGCTTCATTTCGACCCCCAGCCTACTCAAGAAAAACGATCAAGGAAAAGAAACGTCATTTGGTTTAATCCGCCATACAGTGCCAATGTCGCAATCAACATCGGCCGTAAGTTTCTGAAAGCTTTCGACGAGTGCTTCCCAAAAGGCCATCCTTTACACAAAATTTGCAATAGAAACACACTAAAGCTTAGTTATAGCTGCATGCCCAATGTAGCCGACATCATTTCCTTACACAACAAATCAATACTAAACAAAACCAAAGAAACGGCTGATCACACGCCCCCGGAAAACGAATGCAACTGCCGCATAAGAAATAATTGCCCACTAAAAGGGAAATGTCAAATCAAAGGGATTGTTTACCAGGCCACCGTAACGAATGAGGAAAACAACACTAAAGAGTCCTACGTCGGCTTAACAGAAGGAACGTTTAAAACACGACATCGGAACCGCACCAGCTCATTTCGAAATGAAAAATCCAAAAACGCCACAGAGCTTAGCAAACAAGTTTAGTCGCTGAAGGAATCGAACGCGCACTATTCAATAAAATGGAAAATTATGAAGAAATGTCATCCCTATTCAAACAGGACTAAACGCTGTAACTTATGCATCCACGAAAAATTTCTTATCATCTGCCATCCGGAACTGAGTTCCCTCAACAAAAGGAATGAACTTATATCTACTTGCAGGCACCGCAAGAAACTTTTTCTTTGCAACAGATAATTGTCACTGTCCCTACATGTAATACGAACCATGTAATACGAACCATGTAATACACACCAACATCTTGACGTCACAAACTAACCACAGATCTCAAGTTTACACGCCAAACACAACATTCACCTGACGAGTGTGGCAAGCTTCGGACTTGTCATACGAAACAGTTCTGTAGTGAATAAAAGTTCTTATGAAGTAACCAAATCTTGTGTTGTGATTATTCCGCTCTACCTTGGTATTGAGCAGTCTGCACCCATATGACTTTGTTATTGATACTTGTTATCAACACACACACACACACACACACACATATACATATATATATATATATATAACTGCAGAAGGAACCGTTTCGGCCTATTGGGCCTCATCAGTGCAGTGCTGACAAGCAGGATAGAGAAGCCTACATTATATAGGCA
Source organism: Heliopora coerulea (assembly GCA_030142905.1). Taxonomy (NCBI): domain Eukaryota; kingdom Metazoa; phylum Cnidaria; class Anthozoa; order Scleralcyonacea; family Helioporidae; genus Heliopora; species Heliopora coerulea. Next base: position 29,986 of record JASJOG010000589.1, on the reverse strand, counting down.
ACTCAAATGTGCCACGCATGTGGTACATCTAAGCCATGCCAGAGAGCTCTAACTAGAGACTAGTGAGCGTGCGCAAGTCTGCTAGCGGCATGACTCATCCTGAAGAGCGCTCAATATGGACCAAGGGGCCATAGAGCGATATCTATATATATATATAACTTTTGGCGGAACCGTTTCGCCTATTGGGCCTCATCAGTGCAGTGCTGACAAGCAGGATGGAGAAGCCTATATTATATAGGCAAGTCAAATGTCCCACACTTGTGGTACATACATATATATATATATATATATATAGGCTGGAAAGTGCTTGATGAAAAGCGTAGTCTACCGAGCTGATGTGATGGCGACCGACAACAAAGAGAAACAGAGTTACATTGGAGTAACAGTTAATTAATTCAAACAAAGATACAGAAACAACCTGAAATCTTTCTAACACAGAAAATATGCAAATGAATCTGAACTGTCCAAGCATATCTGAAAACTAAAGGAAAACAACCGGAAGTTCAACATTAGCCGGTCGATCGTCAAACAAGTCGCGGGCACATAAGACGGGATTAAAGCGATGCAATTTGTGCCTTGAAGAAAAGCTTTTATTGACGAAAGGAAAACAATAACTTATTAAACAGACGAACCGAACTTTTCTGAAGGTGTCACCATGTAACGAATAACCTTATTAATTTACGTCACAACCTATTTAAATAAGAATAGTTGAACCGAATCCGTCCGTTTTCTGATGATCGCGTACCGCGTGAAACTCTGAGTAGCGACAGCATTTTACTGTAAAATAAATAACATATATATATATATATATATATATATATATATATATATATGGATTTTTTGCACTAGAAACACAAGTATTTGATTGTAAATAAAATAGCATTGGTCAACAAGAAAAGAGAAATAGACATATCCACTCTATTTGGATATGATTTATTGCACTAGCCTTTTCGTTATAAAGCTCTTCAGGTGCTACTAAATTTGCGAGTGTTTACCCTACTTATATCTGCTTATTAACGTGATCACTATTGTGCTGCTATTTACATAAATGTTGTACTTGTTTACAAAAATATTTTTCCTATTGTATCATCGATCAAGTTATCTTAAACACTAAAACTAAGTTCACGTTTAAGTAATGAAATGATTTGTTTTTCCACACATTCTATTTCGATCTTACTCTCACCCTTATACTGATAAATGGGCATAACTTTAACTTTACCTTTACCTTGGCTGCATTCCGCTAGATGTTTACTTACTTGTAGATGCCTGTATTGTTCATGTGTAATCTGTTCTTTGTGTTTGATCAACATATGAGTTTTTACACTTGGGACAAAATATTATATAAACGACATCTTTACTTTTTCATGTCATAGAAGATTTTATTGTCTACGTTTTGCTGCTTCTCAGTTTTATGGAGTCTCCAGTTGTAATTAGATCACATTTCCCGCAACAGTAGTTAGACAAATACACAGAAGAATTCGACAGCATGGAGTTAATCAAAAGGAAGGCGAGATAGACAGCGAAGCAGCAACGACATAACCGATCTTCAAGCTCGATACTCAGAAAATGATTTCTGAGCCCCAGACGGGGATCCAACCCTCAACCTTCTGATGACAGGTTAGACGCTCTAACCACTGAGCTACCGAGACTCAGATGGTGAGCTAAGGTGCAAGTTCGATATATATGTGCGACCTAAGCGGAAGCCACTATATATTAATAATGATTGAAGCAGTTTGATGTTGGAGAAATGTGAGAGCTTGGATATGTTAAGGTAGATGAACGATCTTCAAGCTCCATACTCAGAAAATGATTTCTGAGCCCCAGACGGCGATCGAACAAGCAACCTTCTGATGACCGGTTAGACGTTCTAACCAATGAGCTACCGAGAATCAATCATTATTAATATATAGTGGTTTCCGCTTAGGTCGCACATATATATCGAATTTGCACCTTAGCTCACTATCTGAGTCTCAGTAGCTCAGTGGTTAGAGCGTCTAACCGGTTATCAGAAGGTTGCGGGTTCAATCCCCGTCTGGGGGTCAGAAATCATTTTCCGAGTATCGAGCTTGAAGATTGCTCTTGTACCTTAACATATCCAAGCTCGCACGTTTCTCAAACATCAAACTGCAACTCAATCGTCTTTCGACATGCGATAATCAACCAATACCACACACAACAGCAGCTGCAACCAATCGTACATCCTTCAAAGAGAGCCATATATCAACTCAGAGACGGCAAAAGCATCACCATCGGCAAGTAATGCAGGAACCGAAACAACGCTTCCCTTACAGACTTATGGTAAAAGATCCAGCACCTAAGCATAAACGGAAATACCAACCAAACCAACGTCAAGATTTGCGCCGACTTATACAATCTGCCCGACGAGCGACAAACGCGGAGGTATTGAAATCAGCTCAAATACTAAAACACAACGCGAACCACCAAGAATCAAGCCGGGAAATAACCGATGTCAAAATTATATTTTAAACCAAACATAATTAATATCTCAAGAAGAGAACTTACGAACGTTGAAATAAAACTGCTAAAACGAGGACTTAAATTTACGCCAACGCCAAAACAAAACAAAAAGGAACTCAAAGCAGACCTACAAGAATTTCAGAGGAAATTACAGCTTCTTGAAGATTTTAATAATCATCAATCGATACCAGATATTATTCGATGGTTAAAATCAAATCAAACTTTGTCTCGCCAAAGTCAAACAACGAATATCTAACGGTAGTACTAGATGCTTTATCGAAAAAAAAACCAGAATCGACACCTCCCTTAAATAGAAAAAAACAATATTTCTCGCGCTGAAAACGCTGCGCTAAATCAACTAATGAACGATGATTCTATCATAATAAAGACAGTGGACAAAGGAGGAACAACATTGATCATGGACGAAAACTTCTATTTAGATAAAGCTTTGGAATTACTTGAAGACATAGAAAACATATAATGAATTAACATGTAACGAAGACTATACAATAATGAAAAAAATTAAGGGACTAACAAAGGAACACGAACATGAACTAACCAACCGGGAAATAGATTATATTCAGAATTTTACGAATAAAACTTCAAACTTTTATGGTTTGCCAAAATACATAAATCACTGGTCATCAAAAGCCCCAATTAAAGAACAAAATTCCGAAAAGGTAAAGACTACAACCACCATCGGACGTCACAATCAGACCAATTGTGGCACAATCCTCATCTCCCACCCACAGACTGAGGAACTTTCTTGATTTAATTCTAAAACGACTTTGCCAGCACGTGCCAAGTTACATTCGAGATAATTTTGACTTTTTAAATCACATACTTGAAGAAGTGGATGAAAACACAATTCTGGTCTCCTTCGACGTGATTAGCCTGTGTACGAGTATTCCACATGACCTGGGATTACAAGCTACTGATTACTGGCTGAACAATTTCTCGACAACATTGGAACGACTCTTGTCAAAAGATTTTATACTCAATGCAATCTCAATTGTACTGAAGGAAAATAAATTGAAATTCGACAACAAAAACTAGAAGCAGATATAGGGAACTGCCACGGCAACTAAAATAGACCCAACTAATGCGACGCTCGTTATGGGATTCCTGGAACAACAACTTTACCAAAAATATGAAGAAAAATATTGCAGAATAGAACGGGAAAAATTTATAAGTGAATTTAAAAGGTTTTTAGGCGATTGTTTTATGTTCTGGCAGAAATCAAAAACAGAGCTGCAAGATTTTTTCAACGTGTTAAATTGTGTAAATGAAAAAATGAAGTTTACAATGGAAACAAACTCGAATAAATTACCGCTCTTAGAGATACTAATCTGTAACGAAAATACACACGATTATACGGACGTTTAATACAAGGAAACGAACAGCCATCAATTTTTGGAATTTTTTTCATGTCACCTGAACGCAAAAAAACAGAACACAGCAAAAGAGAACACTCTAGCAACACTTATATGTGGAATTGTGAAAAAGGAAAATATCAAAGAAAAACGGTAGGAAGAACTCGTAGTATTTTTACAAAAGCAAAATTATCCAAAAGGAATCATTAAAAAAGGAATTTAATAAGCAAAATGAATAACAGTCACGGAGCTGAGATCAACTAAGCAAAAACCGGAACTCAACAAAACCCCTCCTTTGCTCATTACGCATAATCCGAGTAACCAACACGTAGTTAGCATGGTAAAGGACTGTTTAAAATTCCTTTAAATTCACATGAGATGAAAAACTTACTAGACGATACGAAAATTATATTAAGCCGACGACAACCACAAAATTTGAAACGTTTATTAACAAAAACTGAATTTTCTAGCAGTAAGCCCAAACCATCAGTTTCAAGATGCAACGAACCACGATGCTGGACACGTGATCTAATTATAACGGAAGACTCCATAAAACTGAGAAGTGGCAAAACGTGGACGATAAAATCTTCTGTTACATGTACAAGTAAGGATGTCGTTTATATAATATTTTGTCCCAAGTGTAAAAACTCATACGATGGTCAAACACAAATTCTCCGGAATAGAATAACTTTACACAAAGAACAGATCATATATGAACAATACAGGCATCTACAAGTAAGTAAACATCTAGCGGAATGCAGCCAAGGTAAAGTTAAATTTATGCCCATTTATCAGTGTAAGGGTGAGAGTAGGATCGAAAAAGAATGTATGGAAAAACAAATCATTTCATTACTTAAACCTGAACTTAGTTTTATTGTTTAAGATAACTTGATCGATGATGCAATAGGAAAAATATTTTTGTAAACAAGTAGAACATTTATGTAAATAGCAACACAATAGTGATCACGTTAATAAGCAGATATAAGTAGGGTAAACACTCGCAAATTTAGTAGCACCTGAAAAGCTTTATAGTGAAAACGTTACTGCAATAAATCATATCCAAAGAGAGAGTCTATGTCTGTTTCTTTATTTCTTGATGACAAACGCTATTTCATTTATATATATACACGTGTGTACATATATATATATATATATACAATTATATATACAATTATATTTTAACAACATCAAATACCTTTGGTATCTTTGGACCTATGATACTTCTTAGTGATGAATATGTGTCCATAGGGACACCACTTACAAGACACAGGTAACTAGAAGAGAAATTATCAGAATCCCTTTTATGAAATTACAAGACATCATGAAGACATTTCAAAAAACAACGAACATTGTCTTCACTGTAAACTTTGTACACTTTCTGACATAAAACTATTACTCTTACAAGAACTGACCACAACTCACACACAGCGGCCAAGTAAACACTTAATTCTGTATTGTGATGACAATCTTTCATTGATGCCTGGCAAAATTATTTCGTATATCATGACCTATTAGTCTGGAACAGGTTGAAGAATGCTGGAAACTGTTGAATGTACATTATTTTTTGAGACTTTTGGTCTTCCTGGCTTTTTTGGTACATGTGCAAAGGATTGTGATGGTTGATCATGATCAATGGCATGCAGGATTGTAGTTACAAAAACAGGGTATAAAGAACTTCAAGTTAGAGATAAAGCTGAAAATCATGATTGTAACTTGAATTTCGGCTGCGACATTTTTTTAGGGTGATAGGTTGAGTTACTAGTTTGTTCAAAGACATTTTTTTTTTGTTTAGATAACAAAGATTAACCAAGTGCAGTGTAACTGGCCATACTGTAGTTCCACCAAATTGCTGCATTTTTTGTATTACTTTCCTAGCTGCATCTACAAATCTTCTGCAATTTGTAACGACGCATGAAGAGAAGACTGAACATTCCACTTAATATCCAAACACCAAAAAGTGTTAAAAAAACCCCAGGAAAAGCCAAGTTTTTTTATTTTTAACAACCTTGGAAGTGTTTGGATGATGGATGAAACAACCTTTTAAGTGGCTGAGCTAACCCTATAAATCCATATTTTAGAGGAAAGTCAAACTAAAAGTTGTTATAATGCCATGCCAATAATGATCACATGTCCAAGTCCCTGTCTTTGAACTGACAATCATATTCCTTGTTCCCACCATATAAATTATTGAGTGTGTTTTTTTAAAAGACAATCCACGTATCACATCTCCGAAGTACGTGTATGAAGAAATAAAGAACAAACCAATAAGCCGGAAAATGTGATCTTTCAAGAGACTTTACTGTATACTCAACTTAAAGAATAGTAGGAGTGAAAAAGCATGGTCTTATTCTAATACGGAAACTATCAAAAATAATTTGAAATAGAGTTGTAATAATTATGACCATGCTTATTTTGACTTGAATGTTAAATCTGAAAATTACAATATCAATAAGTAAAATTTACATGTATCAGATACGATGACTGTTAGGAACACAGAACATTAAATGAAATTTTCTGGCCGATATTCATGGGGACCATCCCCAAAACATTCTCCTTTAAAAGTAAAGTCTGCAGTACTGGTATCAGGCTGACTAAACCTGGCAACAGATCAGTGTAGTTCAATGGATAAGTTGGATTGAGAAGGCTTGTCATCAAAGTAAAAGTCATCATTTTGTTACTTACATATTCACTTTCTCTACAAATGTGGTTCAGTAAATTGTCCTTAGGTTTATATTTTGATCCCTTTGGCTTCTTCTTTTTTTCTTTATTGGTTGTATACCTTCCTGAAACATTTTAATGGACGTTAGGACTCAATAATTTTTAACATACCTGTGCTGTTTTAGAGATAGGTCCCGTAAGAGACACCCTTGATGGATCCGTAATTTCGTTACTACAGGAGAAGTCCACAATACCCAATAGAAAATCTGTCGTGCCTGGTTAGGTTAAACTGAACGACACTTTTCTTTTATATGACCAAGATTACTTTAATCAGACAACACAACACAACCACAAACAAACCCTAATCATTTGATACGAGAAATACATGTGTTATCACTATGCAACCAATAACAGAGTGAGAGAGAGAGAGAGAGAGAGAGAGAGGGAGAGAGAGAGCTTGATAAGTAGCTTTATTGTGCCTGTTCAATAAGGTCTAATGTTTGCTTTGTCATTTGGATTGCATTATAACTTTCCTTTTCCAACTTTACTTAGTTTATGTACTGTAAGTTACTTTACCTCAAGATTATCTGATCTTTCAAATCCTTTTCTGTCAACCTAAGCAAAACTTTCATCATCCTCAAGAAAGATTTTCATTGTTTTTGAAATGATCTTTAGGTGTGAATCAACACCATTCACAGAATTTCGAGTGTAATCATCGCGATATTCATAATCAGGAATTTGTCTTTTTGGTCTCTTAGGTCGTAGTCTTTTCAAATGTGGCTCTTCGGTTTTCTCATCTACAGAATAAGTTTAGTTTAACATTCAAGAAAATTAATTTACTTTACTCAAATATCAAATTATTGACATAACACTAAGTTTGAAATAGTAATTATATAATATTTCATTTCACTGAAATTATTATGCAGTAAAATCTGACAATTTTATCATACAATTGTATGAATATTTTAAAAAATCCATGTATACATATAAATAAATATATATATATATATATATATATATAAATAATCAATAACAAGCTTTTATTAAAAAATAGAGAAATTTACATTTCGGGGACCAGCCCCTTCTTCAGCAGCTCAAACTTCTCTTCTTTAGTTTGAGCTGCTGAAAAATGGGGCGATCCCCGAAACGTAAGTTTGTCTTTTTTTTAATTGTTTGTTACTGATGATTTAAGATATTTATTCTTTAAGTTGATCGGGCTTTTTATGATTTTATGTTCAATTTTGCCACTTGTTGGGTATTATGGGATGGAAGTTAAAGTAGTGAATTGCTACGCTTGAAGGATTTATGTAATAAAATAATAAGGTTTAAACGTAATGAGGAAGTGTACAGACGGAGCTTGGCTGATAATATAACACCGAAAGTTCTTCAGATATGGAAGAGCTTTTGGAGTAAAATTTAACTTGAGATAGAGTAGGATCTTGAGAGAAATGGAAAGTCTTATAAGGTGGTTGGAGTGCAACGTATTGTGGAAAAGGGCTAAACTGGAGGTAGACTTGGAGGAGAAGATAAAGTATTTGAATAAAATTAGGGGAAGGGAATTGATTGAGGAATTGATGTTAGAACTAGATACGGAAGATGAAAAACAGACGAGAATTTTGGAAAAAAGAAGATTGAAGAAAGTTGGATGGTGGAAGTCGTGGAGAGGAAGACGGTATTTAACAAAGGATTTGGTTGAACAGGTAAAAGGAATTCTGGTGGAATTGTTGATTTTTAATAAACAAAAAGCGAAAATGCCGGGAAAAGAGATGATGACGAAGTTTGGTTATCAAACAGGTGGAGAGGAAAGAAGAGAATGAAGATAGACATGGTGGAAACCAGAAGGTTTCAGAGGCAGAAAATTTGGGAAAGGAATTAGAGATCGTTAATTTGAATGAATGTAGTGAGTTTGTAAGTGATAATGTTGTCAATTTATCAAACAGGAATTTGATCGAAGCTGAAATTTCTTTGCTACAGTACAACCCCGATAATTCGAACTCAGATATTTCGAAGCCCCCGCTAAATCGAAGTAAAACTCATTCCCCATGGTTTTGCCCCACATTTTTGAGTCATTTTACCTCGGATAATTGGAACTTGAATAATTCGAAGTCCTCGCCTATTCGAAGTAATCTCTGTCCCCTTGGATCTTGATTTTACCCCTATAATTTGAAGTTTAATTGCCAAGCTGAATTAAAAACAACGGACGGTGTCAGATCACAGTTTAACAATGCTTTTATCAAATCAATACAGTCTGGGATTGTTCTTTGACAGTTCGCAATTCGTTTATCTCTTTAAACGCATGCTTTACATAAACATTGTCTTGTTAAAAACCAAAATGTAATCAGATAATTGACTGACTGACAGACTGTCTAGTTGATGGGGCGACCACTTTCGTCCTTAAGCTTAGTAAGCTCCCTTTCAAGTATGTCAATGAATTTTTTCTCTACTTGAAATATCAGTTCACAAGGTACTTGCATCCCTTTACCATCACCAAGATTAGCGGGCTTGCCTCTAAGAACGTTTAGCGACAAAAAATGGTTAAACAATGTTTGACTTTCACTGAGAAATTTCTGAAAAACTGTTTCAATTATTGATCAAAACGAAAAAACGTGTTAAAAACAATCAGAGACAACAAATTGTTCATCAATATTGTGATAATATTGTAAATAGAGGTATACAAGGGTGAAACTGGTGTATTTATACTTGACCCCGAAAATTCGAAACCCGCTAACTTGAAGTATTTTTAGTATCCCTTGAGACTTCGAATTATCGGGGTTCAACTGTATCGTAAGGTTTGAAATTTTATGTAACACCTAGAGAATTGGATTGGTATGCTATGCAAAAAGATCTTAGAGAGTTTGGTCGTAAATTAAAATGTTTAGCATATTTTTAAAATAAGATTGAGAATTATGAGGAATAAAAGAGTTTGGATAGGTTTAAAAAAAAATCAGCTTGAGTACCGAAAGAAGTAGGGCCAGAAATTGATTTGTACACGTCAGCTTTACATGAAAGAGATATGTTTAATCAACGGGACAGGTAAGAATTTTAGTAATATTTCAGTGCAAGAGAGGGAAGCCGTGGAAAATTTAAAGAGGTATGGAGATATTGTTATAAAAGAAGCGGATAAAGATTCTGCAGTGGTTATTTGGGAGAGTTATATGGGAGAGTTATATGGAAGAGTTATATGAGAAGATTATGGTAAAGAAACATTTGATCAACTTTGGTTTAGCGATGTATATGAAAGAATTTTAAATAACCCTTTGGATCGAGTATCCTCTCTCCTTGCTCAAAATTTAGATTTACTAATGTGGAAGGGTAAATTAATGATGAGAATAGGAAGTATTTCTTTAATCCGAGGCCAAAATTAGGGAGATTTTCTTTGCTTCCAAAAATTCATAAAAGGTTGAAAAAGGAACCAGGGCGTCCAGTTATTTCAATTTGTGGAACAGCTACGGAAAGGATTTCTGAGTTTTTGAAGTTTTATATTCAGCCATTAGTACATTTGGTTCCTTCGATTATTAAAGATACAAATGAATTCTTTTTAAAATGAAAAGAGTTGGGTGGTGCCCCCTCGGTATACTTTTATTTGTACGATTGATGTAGTGGGACTATACCCTCATAAACCTCATTGTGAAGGTTTGGAACCTCTTATTATTGATGTTACCAGTGTTAGTGATCTGACAATAAGGAAAGTTTTTGTATTGAAATGTTAAATTGTTATGCTCCTCTGGGATTAACTGTAATGGATTTTTGAAATCTATTTAAATTAAGGGAAGAATATTGAGGTATAAAAGGACCCTACCTTTAAGCAGTTTAAGTGGCTGAAGAAGGGGCCGGTCCAGGAAAAGTAAGTTTCTCTATCTTCTATGAAATATATTGAAGATATCAGATTTTTAAACTTTATGTTGAGCGCGCTTTTCATAAATATATATATATATATATATATATATATATATATATAGATCGATAGATACAGATAGATAGAGAGATAGGTAGATAGGGTGATAGGTAGATAGATAGATAGATAGATAGATAGATAGATAGATAGATAGATAGATACATAGATTGATTGATTGATTGATTGATTGATTTTTATTTAATCACGGTAATTCTATCAGAAAAAAAATTACAAAGGAATTTTAGCTCTGGTCTACCTAGAAGCCGTGTGAATAATATAACGTATTTACATTTTTTTTTTATTTAATATATTTAGATAGATAGATAGATAGTAGATAGATAGATAGATAGATAGATAGATAGATAGACAGACAGACAGAAAGATAGATAGATAGATAGATAGATAGATATATAGATAGATCGATAGATAAGATAGATAGATTAGATAGAAAAGACCGAAAGATAGATAGATAGATAAGATAGAGAGATTACATAGAAAAGACAGACAGATAGATAGATAGATAAGATAGAGAGATTAGATAGAAAGATTAGATTTATAGATTGATAAATAAGTAGAAAGATAGATTACATAGATAGATAGATAGATAAATAAATAGATAAATAGATAGATAGATAGATAGATAGATAGATATAAGATAGATAGATAGATAGGTATATAGAATGATAGATAGATAGATAGATAGATAGACAGACAGACAGATAGATAGATAGATAGATAGATAGATATATATATAGATAGATCGATAGATAAGATAGATTAGATAGAAAAGACCGAAAGATAGATAGATATATAGATAGATCGATAGATAAGATAGATTAGATAGAAAAGACCGAAAGATAGATAGATAAGATAGAGAGATTACATAAAAAAGACAGAAAGATAGATAGATAGATAAGATAGAGATATTAGATAGAAAAGAGAGATAGATAGATAGATAGACAGATAGACAGAAAGATAGATAGATAGATAGATAGATAGATATATAGATAGATCGATAGATAAGATAGATAGATTAGATAGAAAAGACCGAAAGATAGATAGATAGATAAGATAGAGAGATTACATAGAAAAGACAGATAGATAGATAGATAGATAGATAGATAAGATAGAGAGATTAGATAGAAAGATTAGATTTATAGATTGATAAATAAGTAGAAAGATAGATTACATAGATAGATAGATAGATAAATAAATGGATAAATAGATAGATAGATAGATAGATAGATAGGTAGATAGAATGATAGATAGATAGATAGATAGACAGACAGACAGACAGATAGATAGATAGATAGATAGATAGATAGATAGATAGATAGATAGATATATAGATAGATCGATAGATAAGATAGATAGATTAGATAGAAAAGACCGAAAGATAGATAGATAGATAAGATAGAGAGATTACATAGAAAAGACAGACAGATAGATAGATAAGATAGAGAGATTAGATAGAAAGATTAGATTTATAGATTGATAAATAAGTAGAAAGATAGATTACATAGATAGATAGATAGATAAATAAATGGATAAATAGATAGATAGATAGATAGATAGATATATAGATAGATAGATAGATAGGTAGATAGAATGATAGATAGATAGATAGATAGATAGACAGACAGACAGAAAGATAGATAGATAGATAGATAGATATATAGATAGATCGATAGATAAGATAGATAGATTAGATAGAAAAGACCGAAAGATAGATAGATAGATAAGATAGAGAGATTAGATAGAAAGATTAGATTTATAGATTGATAAATAAGTAGAAAGATAGATTACATAGATAGATAGATAGATAAATAAATAGATAAATAGATAGATAGATAGATAGATAGATAGATAGATAGATATATAGATAGATAGATAGGTATATAGAATGATAGATAGATAGATAGATAGATAGACAGACAGATAGATAGATAGATAGATAGATAGATAGATAGATAGATAGATAGATCGATAGATAAGATAGATTAGATAGAAAAGACCGAAAGATAGATAGATATATAGATAGATCGATAGATAAGATAGATTAGATAGAAAAGACCGAAAGATAGATAGATAGATAAGATAGAGAGATTACATAGAAAAGACAGATAGATAGATAGATAGATAAGATAGAGAGATTAGATAGAAAAGAGAGATAGATAGATAAGATAGAAAGATTGGATTTATAGATTGATAAATAAGTAGAAAGATAGATTACATAGATAGATAGATAGATAAATAAATAGATAAATAGATAGATAGATAGATAGATAGATAGATATAATATAGATAGATAGATAGGTATATAGAATGATAGATAGATAGATAGATAGACAGACAGACAGATAGATAGATAGATAGATAGATAGATAGATAGATAGATAGATAGATAGATATATAGATAGATCGATAGATAAGATAGATAGATTAGATAGAAAAGACCGAAAGATAGATAGATAGATAAGATAGAGAGATTACATAGAAAAGACAGACAGATAGATAGATAAGATAGAGAGATTAGATAGAAAGATTAGATTTATAGATTGATAAATAAGTAGAAAGATAGATTACATAGATAGATAGATAGATAAATAAATGGATAAATAGATAGATAGATAGATAGATAGATATATAGATAGATAGATAGATAGGTAGATAGAATGATAGATAGATAGATAGATAGATAGACAGACAGACAGAAAGATAGATAGATAGATAGATAGATATATAGATAGATCGATAGATAAGATAGATAGATTAGATAGAAAAGACCGAAAGATAGATAGATAGATAAGATAGAGAGATTAGATAGAAAGATTAGATTTATAGATTGATAAATAAGTAGAAAGATAGATTACATAGATAGATAGATAGATAAATAAATAGATAAATAGATAGATAGATAGATAGATAGATAGATAGATAGATATATAGATAGATAGATAGGTATATAGAATGATAGATAGATAGATAGATAGATAGACAGACAGATAGATAGATAGATAGATAGATAGATAGATAGATAGATAGATCGATAGATAAGATAGATTAGATAGAAAAGACCGAAAGATAGATAGATATATAGATAGATCGATAGATAAGATAGATTAGATAGAAAAGACCGAAAGATAGATAGATAGATAAGATAGAGAGATTACATAGAAAAGACAGATAGATAGATAGATAGATAAGATAGAGAGATTAGATAGAAAAGAGAGATAGATAGATAAGATAGAAAGATTGGATTTATAGATTGATAAATAAGTAGAAAGATAGATTACATAGATAGATAGATAGATAAATAAATAGATAAATAGATAGATAGATAGATAGATAGATAGATATAATATAGATAGATAGATAGGTATATAGAATGATAGATAGATAGATAGATAGACAGACAGACAGATAGATAGATAGATAGATAGATAGATAGATAGATAGATATATAGATAGATCGATAGATAAGATAGATTAGATAGAAAAGACCGAAAGATAGATAGATATATAGATAGATCGATAGATAAGATAGATTAGATAGAAAAGACCGAAAGATAGATAGATAGATAAGATAGAGAGATTACATAAAAAAGACAGATAGATAGATAGATAGATAAGATAGAGATATTAGATAGAAAAGAGAGATAGATAGATAGATAGACAGACAGACAGAAAGATAGATAGATAGATAGATAGATATATAGATAGATCGATAGATAAGATAGATTAGATAGAAAAGACCGAAAGATAGATAGATAGATAAGATAGAGAGATTACATAGAAAAGACAGATAGATAGATAGATAGATAGATAGATAAGATAGAGAGATTAGATAGAAAGATTAGATTTATAGATTGATAAATAAGTAAAAAGATAGATTACATAGATAGATAGATAGATAAATAAATGGATAAATAGATAGATAGATAGATAGATAGATAGGTAGATAGAATGATAGATAAATAGATAGATAGACAGACAGACAGACAGATAGATAGATAGATAGATAGATAGATAGATAGATAGATATATAGATAGATCGATAGATAAGATAGATAGATTAGATAGAAAAGACCGAAAGATAGATAGATAGATAAGATAGAGAGATTACATAGAAAAGACAGACAGATAGATAGATAGATAAGATAGAGAGATTAGATAGAAAGATTAGATTTATAGATTGATAAATAAGTAGAAAGATAGATTACATAGATAGATAGATAGATAAATAAATGGATAAATAGATAGATAGATAGATAGATATATAGATAGATAGATAGATAGGTAGATAGAATGATAGATAGATAGATAGATAGATAGATAGATAGATAGACAGACAGACAGACAGAAAGATAGATAGATAGATAGATAGATAAGATAGATAGATTAGATAGAAAAGACCGAAAGATAGATAGATAGATAAGATAGAGAGATTAGATAGAAAGATTAGATTTATAAATTGATAAATAAATAGAAAGATAGATTACATAGATAGATAGATAGATAAATAAATAGATAAATAGATAGATAGATAGATAGATAGATAGATATATAGATAGATAGATAGGTATATAGAATGATAGATAGATAGATAGATAGATAGACAGACAGATAGATAGATAGATAGATAGATAGATAGATAGATAGATAGATAGATAGATCGATAGATAAGATAGATTAGATAGAAAAGACCGAAAGATAGATAGATATATAGATAGATCGATAGATAAGATAGATTAGATAGAAAAGACCGAAAGATAGATAGATAGATAAGATAGAGAGATTACATAGAAAAGACAGATAGATAGATAGATAGATAAGATAGAGAGATTAGATAGAAAAGAGAGATAGATAGATAAGATAGAAAGATTGGATTAATAGGTTGATAAATAAGTAGAAAGATAGATTACATAGATAGATAGATAAATAAATAGATAGATAGATAGATAGATAGATAGATAGGTAGGTAGATAGAATGATAGATAGATAGATAGATAGATAGACAGACAGACAGATAGATAGATAGATAGATAGATATATAGATAGATCGATAGATAAGATAGATAGATTAGATAGAAAAGACCGAAAGATAGATAGATAAGATAGAGAGATTAGATAGAAAAGACAGATAGATAGATAGATAAGATAGAGAGATTAGATAGAAAAGACAGATAGATAGATAGATAGATAGATTGGATTTATAGATTGATAAATAAGTAGAAAGATAGATTACATAGATAGATAGATAAATAAATAGATAGATAGATAGATAGATAGATAGATAGATAGATAGATTTATAGATGGATTAAATAGATAGATAGATAGACTGATAGATAGATAGATAGATAGATAGGTAGATAGAATGATAGATAGATAGATAGATTGACAGACAGACAGATAGATAGATAGATAGATAGATAGATAGATAGATATATAGATAGATCGATAGATAAGATAGATAGATTAGATAGAAAAGACCGAAAGATCGATAGATAAGATAGAGAGATTAGATAGAAAGATTAGATTTATAGATTGATAAATAAGTAGAAAGATAGATTACATAGATAGATAGATAGATAAATAAATAGATAAATAGATAGATAGATAGATAGATAGATAGATATATAGATAGATAGATAGATAGGTATATAGAATGATAGATAGATAGATAGATAGATAGACAGACAGATAGATAGATAGATAGATAGATAGATAGATAGATAGATAGATAGATAGATAGATCGATAGATAAGATAGATTAGATAGAAAAGACCGAAAGATAGATAGATATATAGATAGATCGATAGATAAGATAGATTAGATAGAAAAGACCGAAAGATAGATAGATAGATAAGATAGAGAGATTACATAGAAAAGACAGATAGATAGATAGATAGATAAGATAGAGAGATTAGATAGAAAAGAGAGATAGATAGATAAGATAGAAAGATTGGATTAATAGGTTGATAAATAAGTAGAAAGATAGATTACATAGATAGATAGATAAATAAATAGATAGATAGATAGATAGATAGATAGATTTATAGATGGATTAAATAAATAGATAGATAAACTGATAGATAGATAGATAGATAGATAGATAGATAGATAGGTAGGTAGGTAGATAGAATGATAGATAGATAGATAGATAGACAGACAGACAGATAGATAGATAGATAGATAGATAGATATATAGATAGATCGATAGATAAGATAGATAGATTAGATAGAAAAGACCGAAAGATAGATAGATAAGATAGAGAGATTAGATAGAAAAGACAGATAGATAGATAGATAAGATAGAGAGATTAGATAGAAAAGACAGATAGATAGATAGATAGATAGATTGGATTTATAGATTGATAAATAAGTAGAAAGATAGATTACATAGATAGATAGATAAATAAATAGATAGATAGATAGATAGATAGATAGATAGATAGATTTATAGATGGATTAAATAGATAGATAGATAGACTGATAGATAGATAGATAGATAGATAGGTAGATGGAATGATAGATAGATAGATAGACAGACAGACAGACAGATAGATAGATAGATAGATAGATAGATATATAGATAGATCGATAGATAAGATAGATAGATTAGATAGAAAAGACCGAAAGATAGATAGATAAGATAGAGAGATTACATAGAAAAGACAGATAGATAGATAGATAAGATAGAGAGATTAGATAGAAAGATTAGATAGAAAGGTTAGATTTATAGATTGATAAATAAGTAGAAAGATAGATTACATAGATAGATAGATAAATAAATAGATAAATAGATAGATAGATAGATAGATAGATAGATAGATAGATAGATAGATAGATAGATCGATAGAAAGAGAGAAAGATAGATAGGTAGATAGATAGATAGATAGATAGATAGATAGATAGATCGATAGAAAGAGAGAAAGATAGATAGATAGATAGATAGATAGATAGATAGATAGATTTATAGATGGATTAAATAGATAGATAGATAGACAGATAGATAGATAGACAGATAGGTAGATAGATAGATAGATAGATAGACAGACAGACAGACAGATAGATAGATAGAGAGATAGATAGATAGATAGGTAGATAGATAGACAGACAAATAGATACATCTTTATGTAGTGCATAATATTCGGTTACAATCTTATGCAAGCCTTGTCATAAACAATTATCAAGCCAGACCAAGAAACTACAAGCCTTTAACGTTTTTGCTCATGGGAAAGCGATACCTTATCTTACTACTACATACACACACACACACACAAATTGAAACATTCCAACCGCACAAGTGTGTCCATATAGGAGACTGAAATGCTTTTGCTCGAGGGAAATTGATACCTATCTTTCTAGCACACACTGATTTTTTTGGTTTTAGATCAGGTAATTGGAACCACACGGGTGTTACAGTTGTGTAGTTGTTGTTGTCTAACGATTGGGAGCGAAACTGTTAATGATGGGACGCGCTTTCAGGCGCGGGCTATAGTGAGCATGACATGGCTACACTATTGGTATGCTATGTAGAGTTGAGTGAATGAGTGTGAGTCTTTAGTTTCAGAGTTAATCTCGCGTAGGATACTTTTGGTTCAGCGATTTCGACCCCGAATTAGACTTTATATATATGTGTGTGTGTGTGTGTTTGTATATACGTATGTTTGATGCTGGAGGAAGATCCTGTAGAAGGTATCACAACCAAAGAACCAAACCAAAGCCTAACCAAAGCCTAAACAAAGCCTAAACAAAGCCTAACCAAACCCTAACAAAAATTTACGCAAATCCTAACCAAAGCCTAACCAGATCCCAACCAAAGTTTAACCAGATCAAACCCAAAGCCTAACTACAGCCTGATCAAAGCCTAAGCAAAGCTTAACCAAAGCCTAACCAAAGCCTAACCAATCTCGAACCAAACGCTAACAAAAGGCTAAACAAAGCTTACTAATGCAATCTTATACAAACATATGACCAAGGATGAAGTGCATAATATTTGGTTACAATCTTATGGAAGCCTTTTCATAAACAATTATCAAGCCAGACCAAGAAACTCCAAGCTTTTAAAGTTTTTTCTCATGGGAAAGCGATACCTTATCTTACTACTACATACACACACACACGGAGATTGAAACACTGCAACCCCACAAGTGTGTCCATATAGGAGACTGAAATGCTTTTGCTCCTGGAAAATTGATACCTATCTTACTAGCACACACTGATTTTTTTGGTTTTAGAGCAGGTAATTGGAACCGCACAGGTGTTACAGTTGTGTAGTTGTGATTGTCTAACGATTGGGAGTGAAACTGTTAATGTTGGAACGCGCTTTTAGCCGCATGCTATAGTGAGCGTGACACGGCTACATTAGTGGTATGCCATGTAGAGTTGAGTCAATGAGTGTGAGTCTTTAGTTTCAGAGTAAATCTCGCGTAGGATACGTTTGGTTTTCCAATTTCGACCGCAAATTAGACTATATATATATGTGTGTGTGTATATGTATACGCATGTTTGATGGTGGAGGAGGATGCTGTCGAAGGTATCAGAACCAAAGAACCTAACCAAAGGCTAACCAAAGCCTAACCAAAGTCTAAACAAATCCTAATCAAACCCTAACCAAAACCTACGCAAATCCTAAACAAAGCCTAAACAGATCCCAACCAAAGCCTAACCAGATTCCAATAAAAACGTAACTACAGCCTAACCAAAGCCTAACGAAAGCCTAATCAAAGCGTAACCAAACCACAACCATACGCTAACCAAAGGCTAAACAAAGCTTATGAATGCAATCTCATACAAACATAAGACCAAAGATGTAGCGCATTATATTTGGTTATAATCTTATGCAAACCTTGTCATAAACAATTATCAAGGCAGACCAAGGAACTCCAACCTTTTAATGTTTTTGCTTAAGGGAAAGCGACACCTTATCTTACTACTACATACACAATCACATACAGATTGAAACACTCCAACTCCACAAGTGTGTCCATATAGGAGACTGAAATGCTTTTGGTCGAGGGAAATTGATACCTATCTTTCTAGCACACACTGATTTTTTTGGTTTCAGAGTAGGCAATTGGAACTACACTGGTGTTACAGTTGTGTAGTTGTTATTGTCTAACGATTGGGAGTGAAACTGTTATTGATGGAATCGGCTTTAAGCCGCGTGCTAAAGTGAGCATGACATGGCTACTCGAGTGGTATGCCATGTAGAGTTGAGTGAATGAATGTGGGTCTTTAGTTTGAGAGCAAACCTCGCATAGGATAGGTTTAGTTTTCCCATTTCGACCCCGAATTAGACTTTATATATGTGTGTGTGTGTATACGTAAGTTTGATGCTGGAGGAGGATGTTGTCGAAGGTATCAGAACCAAAGAACCTAACCAAAGCCTAACCAAAACCTAACCAAATCCAAAACAAAACCTAACCAAAGCCTACGCAAATCCTAACCAAAGCCTAATCCAAGCCTCACCAGATCCCAACCAAAGCCGAACTACAGCCTAACAAAAGCCTAACCAAAGCGTAACCAAAGCCTAACCAAAGCCTAACCAAAGCCTAACCAACCCGAACCAAACCCTAACAAAAGGCTGAAAAAACCTTACGAATGCTATGTCTTAGAAATATATGACAAAAGATGTAGTGCATAATATTTGGTTACAATCTTAAGCAAGCCTTGTCATAAACAATTATCAAGGCAGACCAAGAAACTCCAAGTTTTTAACGTTTTTGCTCAAGGGAAAGCGATACCCTATCTTACTATTACATACACACACACAGATTGAAACACTCCAACCCCATAAGTTTGTACACATATGAGAATGAAATGCTTTTGCTCGAGGGAAATTGATACCTATCTTACCAGCACACACTTATTTTTTTGGTTTTAGATCAGGTAATTGGAACCACACTGGTGTTATAGATGTGTAGTGGTGATTGTCTAACGATTGGAAGTGAAAATGTTAATGATACAACATGCTTTTAGCTTTGTGATATAGCGAGTTTGACATGGCTACACTAGTGGTATGCATGTAGAGTTAAGTGAATGAGTGTGAGTCTTCGGTTACAGAGTAGATTACGGGCAGGATAAATTTGGATTTGCGATTTCGAATCCAAATTAGACTTTACGTATGTGTGTCTGTGAGTTTATGTATATACGTATGTTTGATACTGGAGGAGGATGTTGTCGAAGGTATCAGAACCAAAGAACCTATCGAAAGACTAACCAAAGCCTAGCCACATCCTCACCAAACCCTAACAAAACACCATGCAAATCCTAAACAAACCCTAACTAAACCCTATGCAAATCCTAACAAAAGCATAACCAGGACTCAACGAAAGCTTGAGCGGATCCCAACGAAAGCCTAAATACAGCCTAACCAAATCCTAACCAAAGCCTATCCAAAGACTAACCAGCACCTAACCATAGCCAAACGAGATGCCAACCAAAGCCTAACTAGAGCTTAACCAAACACAAACAAACGCATAACCAAGGCTAACCAAACTCCAACCAAACCCTAACCAAAGCCTTAAAAAAGTGTAACCATATCCCATACAAAACCTAACCATATCCAAACCAAAGCCTAACTACAGCCTTACAAAAGCCTAACAAAGCCTAACCAAAGCTTAACCAAAAGTTAGCAAAAGTCTAACCAAAACACAATGAAACCCAAACCAAAGCCAAACCAGATATCAACCAAAGCCTGACCAGATCACAACAAAAGCCTAACTACAGCCTAACCGAAGCCTATCCATAGCCTAACCAAAGCCTAACCAAACTTTAACCTGATATCAAGCGAAGCCTAAAGAGATCCCAACCAAAGCCTAACTACACCGTATCCAAAGCCAAACCAAAGCCTAACCACAGTCTTACCAGATCCTAACCAAAGCCTAATCAAAGCCTAACCAAAGCCCAACTAAACCATAACCAATGGCTAAAAAAGGCTTACGAATGCTATGTCTTAGAAATATATGACAAAAGATGTAGTGCATAATATTTGGTTACAATCTTATGCAAGTCTTGTCATAAACAATTATCAAGGCAGACCAAGAAACTCCAAGTTTTTAACGTTTTTGCTCAAGGGAAAGCGATACCTTGTCGTATTACTACATACCCACAAACAGATTGAAACACTCCAACCCCATAAGTTTGTACACATATGAGAATGAAATGCTTTTGCTCGAGGGAAATTGATACCTATCTTACTAGCACACACTTATTTTTTTGGTTTTAGAGGAGGTAATTTGAACCACACTTGTGTTACAGTTGTGTAGTGGTGATTGTCTAACGATTGGAAGTGAAACTATTAATGATGGAACGCACTTTTTGCCGCGGGCTTTAGTGAGCGTGATATGGCTACACTAGTGATATGCCATGTAGAGTTGAGTGAATGAGTGTGAGTCTTTAGTTTAAGATTAAATCTTGCGTACGATACATTTGGTTTTGCGATTTCGACCTCGAATTAGACTTTATATATGTGTGTGTGTCTATGTGTATGTATATACCAATGTTTGATGCTGGGGGAGGATGCTGTCGAAGATATCAGAAACAAAGAACCTAACCAAAGCCTAACGAAAGCGTAACCAAATCCTAACGAAACCCTTACGAAAGCCTACGCAAATCCTAACCAAAACCTAAACAATGCTTAACCAGATCACAACCAAAGCCTAACTACAGCCTAACCAAAGCCTAACGAAAGCCTAATCAAAGCTTTAACAATCCCCAACCAAACCTTAACCAAAGGCTAAACAAAGCTTATGAATGCAATCTTATACAAACATATGACCAAAGATGTAGCACATTATATTTGGTTATAATCTTATGCAAACCTTGTCATAAACAATTATCAAGCCACACCAAGGAACTTTAAGCTTTTAATGGTTTTGCTCAAGGGAAAGCGATACCTTGTCGTATTACTACATACCCACAAACAGATTGAAAGACTCCAACCCGAAAAGTGTGTCCATATAGGTGACTGAAATGCTTTTGTTCGAGGGAAATTGATATCGATCTCATTAGCACCCACTGATATTTTTTGTTTTAGAGGAGGTAATTTGAACCACATTTGTGTTACAGTTGTGTAGTGGTGATTGTCTAACGATTGGAAGTGAAAATGTTAATGATACAACATGCTTTTAGCTTTGTGATATAGCGAGTTTGACATGGCTACACTAGTGGTATGCATGTAGAGTTAAGTGATTGTGTGTGAGTCTTCGGTTACAGAGTAGATTACGGGCAGGATAAATTTGGATTTGCAATTTCGAATCCGAATTAGACTTTATATATGTGTGTCTGTGTGTTTATGCATATACGTATGTTTGATACTGGAGGAGGATGTTGTCGAAGGTATCAGAACCAAAGAACCTATCGAAAGACTAACCAAAGCCTAGCCACATCCTCACCAAACCCTAACAAAACACCATGCAAATCCTAACCAAACCCCAACTAAACCCTATGCAAATCCTAACCAAAGCATAACCAGGACCCAACGAAAGCTTAAGCGTATCCCAACGAAAGCCTAAATACAGCCTACCCAAACCCTAACCAAACCCTAACCAAGCACTAACCAAGCACTAACCAAGCCCTAACAAACGCTAACCAAACCCTAAATAAACCCTAACCAAACCCTAACCAAACCCTAACCAAGCCATAACCAAGCCATAACCAAACCCTAACCAAACCCTAACCAAACCCTAACCAAAGGCTAAACAAAGCTTACTAATGTAATCTTATACAAACGTATGACGAAAGATGTAGTGCATAATATTTGGTTCCAATCATATGCAAGCCTTGTCATAAACAATTATCGAGCCAGACCTAGCAACCCTCAGCCTTTAACGTTTTTGTTCAAAGGAAAGCGATACCTATCTTACTACACCACACACAGACAGACAGACAAAAAGACAAACAAACAGACAAACAGACAGACAAATAGACAGACAAACAGACAGACAAACAGATAGATAAACAGAACGACAAACATTAGACAAAAGGACAGACAAAGAGACAGACAAACAGAAAGAGAAACAGACAGACAAAGAGACAGACAAACAGCAGACAAATACACAGACAGACAGAAATTCAGACAAACAGACAGATAAACTGACAGACAGACGGACAAACAGACAGACAGAAAAACGAACAAATAGACAAACAGACAGACAAACAGACAGACAAACAGACAGACAAACAGACAGACAAACAGACAGACAAACAGACAGACAAACAGACAGACAAACAGACAGACAAACAGACAGACAAACAGACAGACAAACAGACAAGCAAACAGACTGACAAACAGACAGACAAATAGACAGACAAACAGACAGACAAACAGATAGTTGGAAAACAGACAGAAAGAAAGAAAGATGGACAAATAGACAGACTAAAAACAGAACGACAAACAAACAGACATACAGACCGACTGACTGAAAGACAGACAGACAGACAGACAGAAAGACAAAAAGACAAACAGTCAGAAAAACAGACAGACAGACAAACAGACAGATAGACACAAATTAATAGATACAAAAATATAGTCAGACAGACAAACAGGCAAACAGACAGATAAACAGACAGACAAACAGACAGACAAACAGAAAGATAAACCGACAGACAGACAAATAGATAGGCAAACAGAATGATAGATAGACAGATAGAAAAAAGACAGAAAAACAGACAGACAAACAGATAGACAAACAGACAAAAAGCAAACAAACAGACAGACAACTAGACAGATAAACAGATAAAAAAATAAAGAAAAACAGACAGACAGACAGATAGACAAACAGGCAGACAGACAGACACACAGGCAAATAGACAGACAGATAGACAAATAGACAGACAGACAGATGTAAAGACAGACAGACTGAAAAACAGACAGGTAGACAAAAAAGACAGACAAACAGACAGACAGACAGACATAAAAAGGACAGACAAACAGACAAACAGACAAACAGACAAACAGACAAACCAATAGACAGACAAACAGATATACCGATAGACAGACAAACAGACAATCAGACAGAAAGAGAAACAGACAAACAGATAGAAAAACAGATAGACAAACAGACAAATAGACAAAAAGACAGTAAAACAGACAGACAAACGGACAAACAGACAGTACAACAGACAGACAAATGGACAAACAGACAGGCAAACGGACAAACAGACAGACAAACAGACAGATAATTGGAAAACAGTCAGACAGAAAGACAGATGGACAAATGGACAAATAGACAGACAAAAAACAGAATGACAAACAGACAGACAAACAGAAAGACAAAAAGACAGACAAACAAACAGATAAACAGACACAAACAGATAGACAAACAGAAAGACAAACAGACAGACAAACAGACCTACAGACAGACAGACAGACAGATAATCGGAAAACAGACAAACAGAAAGACAGATGGACAAATGGACAAATGGACAAATAGACAGACAAAAAAAACAGAATGACAAACAAACACACATACAGAAGGACAGACTAAAAGACAAACAGACAGACAGACAAAAAGACAAACAGACAGACAGACAAAAAGACAAACAATCAGAAAAACACAGTCAGACAAACAGTAAGACAAAAAGACAGGAAAAACAGACAGACAAACAGACAGACAAACACAAACAGATAGACAGACAGACAACAAACAAACAGACACACAGAAAGACAGAAACACAGACAAACAAACAGACAGACACACAGAAAGACAGAAACACAGACAAACAAACAGACAGACAAACAGACCGAAAGACAGGAAAACAAAAATCAAACAAACACACAGAAAGGCAGACAAACAGACAGACAAGCAAATAGAAAGACAAATAGACAAAGAAAGAGAGCCAAACAGATAGAGACAGACAGAGAAATAGACAGATATACACAGACAAAGAGATGGTCTGAAATGTATAAAGACCAATTTTGGGACTTCAACTTCAGTTTAAACTTAAGCCACAGTTTAAGTCTTAAAATTCTCTGAAAAACATAAAACCGATATTTGGAGTTAAGCCATGGTATAAAGTTAAACCAGGGTTTAAGTCTAAAAATTGTCTTATATGTATAAAAAAACCCAATTTTGGGAGTTAGCCTGTGGTTTAAAGTTAAGTCAATGTTCAAGTTTCAAAATGGTCTGAAATGCATAAAAAACCAATTTTGGGAGTTAAGCCGCGGTTTAAAGTTAAGCCGGGGTTTAAGACTTAAAATGGTCTGAAATGCATAAAAAACTGATTTTTGTAGTTAAGAAGCTGTTTTAAGTTAAGCCTGGGTTTAAGTTTTAAAATGGTCTGAAATGCATAAAAAACCAATTTTGGGAGTTAAGCCGCGGTTTAAAGGTAAGCCGGGGTTTCATTTTAAAATGGTCTGAAATGCATAAAAAACCGATTTTGGGAGTTAAGCCGCTATTTACAGATAATCCGGGGTTTAAGACTTAAAATGGTCTAAAATGAATAAAAAACCAATTTTTAGAGTTAAGCTGCGGTTTAAAGTTAAGAAGGGGTTTAAGACTTAAAATGGTTTGAAATGCATAAAAAACCAATTTTGGGAGTTACCCCGCGTTTTAAAGGTAAGCCGGGGTTTAATTTTAAAATGTTCTGAAATGCATAAAAAAACAATTGTGGTAGTTAATACGCGGTTTAAAGTTAAGCCGGGGTTTAATTTTAAATGGTTAGAAATGCATAAAAAACGAATTTTGGGAGTTAAGCCGCGGTTTAATGGTAAGCCGGTGTTTAATTTTAAAATGGTCTGAAATGCATAAATAACCAATTTGGGGAGTTAAGCCACGATTTACAGATAAACCGGGGTTTAAGACTGAAAATTGACTGAAACGCATAAAAAACTGATTATGGGATTTAAGCTGCAGTTTAAAGAGAACCAAGGTTTAAGTCTTAAAATGTTCTGAAATAATAAATGATTTTTGTGAGTTAATATGTGGTTTAAAGTTAAGGTGGATTGACATTTAGGGTTAGGGTTAGGGTTAGGGTTAGGGTTAGGGTTAGGGTTAGGGTTTAGGGTTAGGGTTAGGGTTAGGGTTTAGGGTTAGGGTTAGGGTTAGGGTTAGGGTTAGGGTTAGGGTTAGGGTTAGGGTTAGGGTTAGGGTTAGGGTTAGGGTTAGGGTTAGGGTTAGGGTTAGGGTTAGGGTTAGGGTTAGGTTAGGGTTAGGGTTAGGGTTAGGGTTAGGGTTAGGGTTAGGGTTAGGGTTAGGGTTAGGGTTAGGGTTAGGGTTAGGGTTAGGGTTAGGGTTAGGGTTAGGGTTAGGGTTAGGGTTAGGGTTAGGGTTAGGGTTAGGGTTAGGGTTAGGGTTAGGGTTAGGGTTAGGGTTAGGGTTAGGGTTAGGGTTAGGGTTAGGGTTAGGGTTAGGGTTAGGGTTAGGGTTAGGGTTAGGGTTAGGGTTAGGGTTAGGGTTAGGGTTAGGGTTAGGGTTAGGGTTAGGGTTAGGGTTAGGGTTAGGGTTAGGGTTAGGGTTAGGGTTAGGGTTAGGGTTAGGGTTAGGGTTAGGGTTAGGGTTAGGGTTAGGGTTAGGGTTAGGGTTAGGGTTAGGGTTAGGGTTAGGGTTAGGGTTAGGGTTAGGGTTAGGGTTAGGGTTAGGGTTAGGGTTAGGGTTAGGGTTAGGGTTAGGGTTAGGGTTAGGGTTAGGGTTAGGGTTAGGGTTAGGGTTAGGGTTAGGGTTAGGGTTAGGGTTAGGGTTAGGGTTAGGGTTAGGGTTA
Organism: Heliopora coerulea; assembly: GCA_030142905.1. Taxonomy (NCBI): domain Eukaryota; kingdom Metazoa; phylum Cnidaria; class Anthozoa; order Scleralcyonacea; family Helioporidae; genus Heliopora; species Heliopora coerulea. The sequence goes on along the minus strand of JASJOG010000589.1, from coordinate 2,871 downwards.
GGGTTAGGGTTAGGGTTAGGGTTAGGGTTAGGGTTAGGGTTAGGGTTAGGGTTAGGGTTAGGGTTAGGGTTAGGGTTAGGGTTAGGGTTAGGGTTAGGGTTAGGGTTAGGGTTAGGGTTAGGGTTAGGGTTAGGGTTAGGGTTAGGGTTAGGGTTAGGGTTAGGGTTAGGGTTAGGGTTAGGGTTAGGGTTAGGGTTAGGGTTAGGGTTAGGGTTAGGGTTAGGGTTAGGGTTAGGGTTAGGGTTAGGGTTAGGGTTAGGGTTAGGGTTAGGGTTAGGGTTAGGGTTAGGGTTAGGGTTAGGGTTAGGGTTAGGGTTAGGGTTAGGGTTAGGGTTAGGGTTAGGGTTAGGGTTAGGGTTAGGGTTAGGGTTAGGGTTAGGGTTAGGGTTAGGGTTAGGGTTAGGGTTAGGGTTAGGGTTAGGGTTAGGGTTAGGGTTAGGGTTAGGGTTAGGGTTAGGGTTAGGGTTAGGGTTAGGGTTAGGGTTAGGGTTAGGGTTAGGGTTAGGGTTAGGGTTAGGGTTAGGGTTAGGGTTAGGGTTAGGGTTAGGGTTAGGGTTAGGGTTAGGGTTAGGGTTAGGGTTAGGGTTAGGGTTAGGGTTAGGGTTAGGGTTAGGGTTAGGGTTAGGGTTAGGGTTAGGGTTAGGGTTAGGGTTAGGGTTAGGGTTAGGGTTAGGGTTAGGGTTAGGGTTAGGGTTAGGGTTAGGGTTAGGGTTAGGGTTAGGGTTAGGGTTAGGGTTAGGGTTAGGGTTAGGGTTAGGGTTAGGGTTAGGGTTAGGGTTAGGGTTAGGGTTAGGGTTAGGGTTAGGGTTAGGGTTAGGGTTAGGGTTAGGGTTAGGGTTAGGGTTAGGGTTAGGGTTAGGGTTAGGGTTAGGGTTAGGGTTAGGGTTAGGGTTAGGGTTAGGGTTAGGGTTAGGGTTAGGGTTAGGGTTAGGGTTAGGGTTAGGGTTAGGGTTAGGGTTAGGGTTAGGGTTAGGGTTAGGGTTAGGGTTAGGGTTAGGGTTAGGGTTAGGGTTAGGGTTAGGGTTAGGGTTAGGGTTAGGGTTAGGGTTAGGGTTAGGGTTAGGGTTAGGGTTAGGGTTAGGGTTAGGGTTAGGGTTAGGGTTAGGGTTAGGGTTAGGGTTAGGGTTAGGGTTAGGGTTAGGGTTAGGGTTAGGGTTAGGGTTAGGGTTAGGGTTAGGGTTAGGGTTAGGGTTAGGGTTAGGGTTAGGGTTAGGGTTAGGGTTAGGGTTAGGGTTAGGGTTAGGGTTAGGGTTAGGGTTAGGGTTAGGGTTAGGGTTAGGGTTAGGGTTAGGGTTAGGGTTAGGGTTAGGGTTAGGGTTAGGGTTAGGGTTAGGGTTAGGGTTAGGGTTAGGGTTAGGGTTAGGGTTAGGGTTAGGGTTAGGGTTAGGGTTAGGGTTAGGGTTAGGGTTAGGGTTAGGGTTAGGGTTAGGGTTAGGGTTAGGGTTAGGGTTAGGGTTAGGGTTAGGGTTAGGGTTAGGGTTAGGGTTAGGGTTAGGGTTAGGGTTAGGGTTAGGGTTAGGGTTAGGGTTAGGGTTAGGGTTAGGGTTAGGGTTAGGGTTAGGGTTAGGGTTAGGGTTAGGGTTAGGGTTAGGGTTAGGGTTAGGGTTAGGGTTAGGGTTAGGGTTAGGGTTAGGGTTAGGGTTAGGGTTAGGGTTAGGGTTAGGGTTAGGGTTAGGGTTAGGGTTAGGGTTAGGGTTAGGGTTAGGGTTAGGGTTAGGGTTAGGGTTAGGGTTAGGGTTAGGGTTAGGGTTAGGGTTAGGGTTAGGGTTAGGGTTAGGGTTAGGGTTAGGGTTAGGGTTAGGGTTAGGGTTAGGGTTAGGGTTAGGGTTAGGGTTAGGGTTAGGGTTAGGGTTAGGGTTAGGGTTAGGGTTAGGGTTAGGGGGTTAGGGTTAGGGTTAGGGTTAGGGTTAGGGTTAGGGTTAGGGTTAGGGTTAGGGTTAGGGTTAGGGTTAGGGTTAGGGTTAGGGTTAGGGTTAGGGTTAGGGTTAGGGTTAGGGTTAGGGTTAGGGTTAGGGTTAGGGTTAGGGTTAGGGTTAGGGTTAGGGTTAGGGTTAGGGTTAGGGTTAGGGTTAGGGTTAGGGTTAGGGTTAGGGTTAGGGTTAGGGTTAGGGTTAGGGTTAGGGTTAGGGTTAGGGTTAGGGTTAGGGTTAGGGTTAGGGTTAGGGTTAGGGTTAGGGTTAGGGTTAGGGTTAGGGTTAGGGTTAGGGTTAGGGTTAGGGTTAGGGTTAGGGTTAGGGTTAGGGTTAGGGTTAGGGTTAGGGTTAGGGTTAGGGTTAGGGTTAGGGTTAGGGTTAGGGTTAGGGTTAGGGTTAGGGTTAGGGTTAGGGTTAGGGTTAGGGTTAGGGTTAGGGTTAGGGTTAGGGTTAGGGTTAGGGTTAGGGTTAGGGTTAGGGTTAGGGTTAGGGTTAGGGTTAGGGTTAGGGTTAGGGTTAGGGTTAGGGTTAGGGTTAGGGTTAGGGTTAGGGTTAGGGTTAGGGTTAGGGTTAGGGTTAGGGTTAGGGTTAGGGTTAGGGTTAGGGTTAGGGTTAGGGTTAGGGTTAGGGTTAGGGTTAGGGTTAGGGTTAGGGTTAGGGTTAGGGTTAGGGTTAGGGTTAGGGTTAGGGTTAGGGTTAGGGTTAGGGTTAGGGTTAGGGTTAGGGTTAGGGTTAGGGTTAGGGTTAGGGTTAGGGTTAGGGTTAGGGTTAGGGTTAGGGTTAGGGTTAGGTTAGGGTTAGGGTTAGGGTTAGGGTTAGGGTTAGGGTTAGGGTTAGGGTTAGGGTTAGGGTTAGGGTTAGGGTTAGGGTTAGGGTTAGGGTTAGGGTTAGGGTTAGGGTTAGGGTTAGGGTTAGGGTTAGGGTTAGGGTTAGGGTTAGGGTTAGGGTTAGGGTTAGG
>JASJOG010000588.1:0-101067 GCA_030142905.1 Heliopora coerulea | reverse complement strand
ATGTGAAGAAAAGTCATCCAGAAAGCTGTGTATAAAGTGTTTTATCAAATATAATATATTTTCCCAATTCAATGACCAGTGATTTATCATTGTTCCAAATGAACCACACCCTTCAGATATGAAGGTACAGTGCTGTTTCAGTCATTCTGATCTTAGGTATGACACATAATTAATTGTAGTGCTTATTTGAGAGCAGCACTAAATCGAACACTTAAGTATTATCAATGGTAGTTACCTACTGGAGATGCCTTTACTGAATCAGACATTAATTTTATAGTTTAAAGTAGCAGTCTGTTGGTAAACAAATAGCTGTCACTCTTTAATTTATTTTTCTTTAAAATGGAATTTAAACTGATCTCAAACTTTTTGTTTTCCAATGACTTCAACCATGCTAATTTGTTGACAAATATCAACATGCTATGTGCATAATTATCTTAAATTAATTTCAGGTAAAATGGGTAGAGCAACAGGTAGTTGAAGAATACAGTGCAAGATCACTGTCTTTTAACGATGCTGATTGGAACAGACAGTGGTATTTGGTGAGAAACGTTTTTTTGAACTTCTTTTCACTTAAAAAAGTGAGGTCCCGAGTGGTGCCTTTTAACTGGTTGTTACAGAAGTTTTTTTGTCAGTCATGCACTGTATATAAGATAGAATTTACTGGAACAGGTCTTAATTTAAGGGAGATAACAGTATTCACTTCAGTCTTCCAACCTTCTCATGTGTTTCTGGATTAATGATTTAATGGATTACTACCTGCAGTTTGTTTGCTTTTTTCTTCAGATTCGAAGTCGCGTTTCTGTTGCGCAACAAATCCACTTGTTAGATCTACTTTTCGTCATTTGTAGGCCATTCAATCTAGCCCTGAGGTCAGAAAAATGCCTGTTTTTGTTGCATCTTTAAGTACCAACTACATGAAGTAAAGTCTTAGGAAACTTAAGTAAAATATACAAGATAAAATATATTCCTACGAGGAACATCTTGAAAACTCAGAATACGATTCAAAATCAAGATGAAAGTTGAATCAGTAATATTTTGTTTTTATTTTTATTGTGGTTTTGAAATAAACCGAAATGTAATTGGTTCAACTGTCGTCTTGATTTTGACTCGTATTCTGAGTTTTCAAGATGTTCCTCTTTGGAATATATTTTATCTTATATTAAGTAAAATAATTTATGAAAATCGAAAAATGTTATTTTTTGAAAAGCTCAGCCATTAATTATACTTTTAACAGAGGCCTGAAACTGGTGGCAATTACCTGGTCTAGATAATGACCCCCAGTTCGAAAAGACTGATTATCATGATTATGGATGATAAGAATTATCAGTGGCGGATCCAAGGGAAGGGGACAGGGGGTTTAAATCCCCCTGTTGAACACTGAACAACGTGGTGATTCCTTGCCATAGTCTCGATGTTTACATGACAATCCTTGCAATAAATAAAATCTGCATCTTTTTTTCTTTAATAGTGCACCCTTTTAAGTGATCAAAGAACCAACACTCCTTTAAAAACCCAGAATAATCAATAGCCTGGCTAACCACCCCCTCCCCAAAATCCTCGGACCTCACCTGGCCTGGCAAATCCCCGCTTCGACAAGATCCTAGGTTCGTCAAGGTTATGGCATTAACAGTGACAACAGTTTGGACGTAATCAATACAGGGGCTGATTCACACTCAAGTTTGGAAGAGGGTGAAATGGATCAACAGTTACCTCAATGCCCCCGGTTTCTGGGAGCCATGACCCCTTTAGCCCCTCCCTGGATCCTCCAGTGAATCAATGTAATTTAAACGTACATTTATTACCATTCTTAGAAAGAGACGACTGCTGGAAGGATAACGCATAATGTTGAAGCCGTCTGGGAAAAAGGATATACTGGAAGAAAAACGACAGTCGTTGTCATTGATGGAGGAGTGAGGAAAACTCATAAGGAATTCGAAGGTCGTTACGTAAGTGGCGTTTAGTAAGACGTCTGGTACAGCATGGAGTTTTCAGTGGGAGCGGCTTTATTTTTTGATCAGATGTTATACATTTATGACATAACAAAATTATAAAAAGAATTTGTACCAAAACACGAAACAGGTCGGGATGCAAATAAGACTAGAAGTCGCTTGGTAGGGACTAATCGAAAGACTATTTCGATAAGATATATCTTCAGGTGAGAATATTTCGTGTCTCTTTCGTGTGTCAGAGGAGAATATATAGGTAAAAGTGACTCAGATATGAATTTTGAGAGTCGGCCTGCTTTTCGGTTACCACGCCTTTAAAGAGTTGTTTGCAGGTGCGATTTAGTGCCTTGCGATTAACATCTTGGAGTATGTGTTTAACTGATGAGAGCGTCGAGGACAAACTCGAGCTAATCATAAGTGGATATGTCGCTTTATAAACTGTTACGAGTTTATTACATACACCAGGGTGACAACCGCCCTCAAAGGGCTGTTTACACGTGTTATTTTGTTCCTTGCGATTCACATCTTGGAGTATGTGTTTAATTGAAGCGAGCGTCGAGGACAAACTCAAGCTAATCATAAGCGGATGTCTTTCTACATAGACTGTCATGAGTTTATTACATACACCAGGATGACTTTCTCGACGTTCAAAATCACATATGTAAACGTCCGTTAACATTGTATAATTCATCTTATGAGACTGTCTTTGAAGAATGTTCCATTAAGAATGCCTATCAAAGCAAATCAGGCGAAAAAATTCTGTTTTTTAATTATTTTGCCTTCATGCATTGTATAATTCGTTTTATGGTATTATCCCTGAAGAGTGTGACTCAAACAATGCATTGAGTGACAGCGTTTATCGTCCTTATGCGATGTCCACATTATGTACAATATGGAAGGATAGATAGAAATATTTCTTGTTTATTTTATGTATAGGTTCATAATATTCGACAAATGAATCGGGCAGAATTTTAGGGATTCGCTTTTCGAACACCTTGATTTGTTGCATTGAATCATTTGTCTGGAGACATTAGCCCTAAAGTATATGGATCGAACTAAAACTTCTTTTCACCCGTAGGAATTAAAGTAGTTGTCCAATTTTATAGTAATGTTTACATATTTATTAGCCTTACCGCGCACACCAATATAAAATTATTTACGGGCTATCTTGAGATACATATAAGTATTGCGTAATGTTTCCTTAGCCTACCGAAATACACATATTTTTATCGACAATGAGTGTAAGTTCGCCTGCTTAAAAGCCATCATAATAAACATTTGACGTTACAAGTCATCGGATTAGTTGAAACACATGCTTATCATTCTGATGGGTAGTGCATTACGACAGAAAACCAATCAGGAGCGTGTTAACGTTTTTTTCATTAGCAAATTAAAACTTGTTATCTGTTATTTTTTTGTTATACGCTCTGTTATAAAAGAGATAATTAAATCTGTGTTTGCTCAATCCAGTTACGGATACATTCGGGAAGTTGGGTTGGCACTCCAATCCAAAACCTAGAGATGCGATCGGTTTTCGCGTCTAGAAACTCTTACGCTTTCTTCGTGCACTCTTAACGTCGCCAGTATATTCAAAGCTCGACAAGGGGCCCTAATCCATAAACCATTCTTTAATTGATGAATATATTGTAGATCATTACTATTTTTTTATTATTAATTTTGTCAGCATTTCATTCGAGGATTTGCCATAAACTGCTCGTTGTGTATCATCCACCAATCACTATGATTGCTTTAGTTACCGATCAATGTGACGTAACAACAGCGAATGATCGATCAATCGCAAAAAGTGAAACCGTTCTTATAACTATACCATGTCGTGTAGGTGTATATTCAAAATTAGTCGAACGCTTATGGGGAAAGTTTGAAAGGGAATTCTTTCGGTTTTTAGTTAAGGGGATTGATATAGTACACTAATTAAATAGTATTTTAATTTAGAAAAGACATGATAATGGAGTGATCAAATCTTTTCCGGCAATTAGAATAAATAAATAAATGAATAAATATATAAATAAATAAATGTCGCACTTCATCATTTTACTCTGGCTAATGCTGGACAATTTTACCCGTCAAAGTGAGATATCTCAGCTGTGTAAGGATTAATCAATTAATCGTGTCCCCCAAAGTCGCTCATCATGACCGACTACATGCTACCGACCCAAGTCAATGAAGTTTATGTAATTCTTTAATAGGCTACTCAAAAAAGCATTTTCTACAAACAATTTTGCTTTGGTAATATTCATACCGGAAGCGTTTCTTTAAGAGTTATCTTTCTTTTAGGACGAGTCTGTGAGCCAGGATTTAGTCCAAGATTCTGGGCCTCCATCATCTGAGTAAGTTAATGAGCGGGTTTTGTTTCATTAGTTTGTTTGAGTTTTCCATTGAAATAGTTAGAATGTAAGAATCCCGTCTTTCTCCGTTAAAATGGAGACTTTACTAAAAGTTACATTTATTACTGTTTCATCAGACACATGAATGTGTTTCTAATCCTCACACTGTGTGAAATGGCATTAGTACAAGCTACAACTTGTATCCAGCATTAATGAGCGGAACTGTTGCCTCGGCTCTCTTATCATCTCCAAATTCAGTAAAATGACTGGTAAAAATATGGAAAACGCGCGGTCGGGTAGAATCATAATAACAATAAAGTAAGACGTTCTCCGACCATTATATTTAATTGTCTTCCTCACACGACCTTAATAATTGTCTACGTCACGACCTTCACCTCTATTCACACATTAACAATTCATCCCACTTCACCTTAGTGTCTTCCTGTTGAAGGCCACAGAACTGGTAGCCGAAAGCTCGAATAAAAATATTATGGTCGGAGAACGCCTTACTTTATTGTTATTATAAAATGACTGGTGTTACTCCTACGAGAACTGTACCACGTTTGAAAGCTCTGTATATGTATTTGTTTTGTACGATATGTCCTTTTCACGTGTAATTAATGAAGAAAATTTATTTGTTTCCTGAAGACATGGAACGAAATGTGCTGGGGTGATCGCTGCTGCTGCAGGAGGTAATGGTTTATGTGGAGTAGGTGTAGCATACCACTCCACAATAGGAGGTCAGTATTGTTAGAGAACATTTTATTGAAGCAAATAGCTGGCAATATCGTTTCAAACCCATACCTAATGGAAGGGTGGTGGGAATGACCCATTGATATTTGCTAAAAAAAAAAAAGTTGAAAGAGAAAGAATGTAGGAAACGTTTGTCTTTGACCTAGGTCCTAATTCCTGACCATAGCCATCCTCAGACACGAGTGTTTTACTGGGAAATCGACATCTCGTAAAACTCGTACGAATGTACGTTTTGGACCCTAGTAACGTTTTCTATATCCTCACTAGTATATTTTAGACGTCATTGCCTTGTTTTTGTTCGGTTGTTTCAGCAAAAACGTTAAACGCCGTTGAAAAAATGACGAGTGGTAGATTCGTGAAGTTCACTGAAGCTAATATTAAATTGTTCTCTGACGAGCAAGAAAATACCAAGTCGAAGAACCAAACCTCGTACACTCTATCATTTTTAAAGACGTTTTCGGGAATAAAGTATTCTACTAAAAACCTTGACGAGCCGACAACTTCAAAAATATAAGAGAAAGCAAATTCCGAAAACGAAGGCCATCTTTTAACTTAAGATTTAAGTTAACGAAAGATGAAAACTGTGAAATGATGATATTTCGATTTTATTGCAATATCACCATTTCAAAGTTTTCTACTTTCGTTAACTTAAATCTTAAGTTAAAAGATGGCCTTCGTTTTCGGAATTTCCTTTCTCTTATAAGTATTCTACTGTTGAGTTAACTTGTGTTTTTATATCATATAATAGTCATTTCTGAAAAAACTCGCAGTACGTGCTTTAGCAGATTCAAAACACTTGACTGTCACCTCGTGTTTTAAATTCGAAAAAGCATTCCTGCTCGTATTATTTATTACTGGTTTCTTGCGCTTATTCGTGGGATATTTTCTGGACCCTCGAAAAAAAGATCCATATCTTGTGGACAACGTATGATATCCTCTATAAATAAAACTGACTGTTATGGCAAAGGTCATGTCATGTCCGTAGTACACGAGGATCAACCAAAGGAACCTTGATGGGATGATCAAATAATGGGACCTGGCATGTAGACCTGCCAAGTTTTCACCCTGTTAGGCTAGACCCACACTAGAACACTCGAAATGTAGTGGGTATCTCTTTCAGTATCTTACCATCTGCACGACTATTAAAACTTAAATTTCAGCTCTTATACTGGCTCAACATTACGTTCCCGCAGTCAAGTAGTAATCCTTAGAACTCAAAAAAGACAACTAAAAAAGTCGTATTTCCATCACTAACATTGGTATTCATACTTCCATTGTATTTTTCGTTCCCGGTAGGTGTTCGACTTTTCAACAAAGAACTAGCAACAGATGCAGCAGAAGCCAGTGCATTTTTTCCAAGTGATGCCGCTTTACAGAAGGTTGACATATTTTCAAATAGCTGGGGTCCTTTAGATAACGGATATACCATACGTGCACCAAAGACTTTGGCTGCAAAAGCCTTGGAAAGAGGCATCCAGATGGTTAGTATTTAACAATCGTGTGTGCATTGTGTAATACACTTTTTGCTCTTTATTACCAAAAATATACTATCATTACGCCAACCTCAAACTCATTAACGCAAAAACACATTCATTTTATTCAATCGACATTCATTAGCGTAGATACGCAACCATTTGCATTGAAGGGCCATTCCACAGCGCCAACAGACGACCATTAACACCTTTGTACTATACTTTAAGGATGATAAAATTTCAATTACGCATGAGAAATATCTTGCGTAATTGAAATTTTATTATCCCTAATGTATTGTAGAATGATGTTAATGGTCGTCTGTTGGCACTATGGAATACGCTTAGATGCAAATGGTTGCGTATCTACGCTAATGAATGTCGATGGAATAAAATGAATGTATTTTTGCGTTAATGAGTTTGAGGTTGGCGTTAAAGATAGTATATTTTCTGGTAATGAACGACAAAAGGTGTAATAAAGATAAAATAAAATTTTAATTATGCAAGAGATATATCTTGCCTAATTGAAGTTTATTATCCCTAATGTATCGAAGAATGGTGTTAATGGTCGTCTGTTGGCGCTATAGAATGCCTTTCGATGCAAATGGTTGCGTATCCACCCTAGTGAATGTTGATTGAATAAAATGAATGCATTTTTGCGCGAATGAATTTGAGGCTGGCGTTAATGATAGTATATTTTCTGGTAATGAACAGCAAAAGGTGCACATATGTAGGCTTTCAGCGCTAATGTAAGTCATTCTCGTAAGATGTTGTGATGCGAGAACGAAACGTTGGAATACTATTAATTATTATGATTTTACTTCTTTCTTAATGGCTTTCATAAAGATATGCTGGGCTTTGATATTTCTAATTAGTAATTAAATAATTAATCTACTTTCTCAGGGCCGAGGTGGACGTGGATTTATCTACGTTTTTTCATCCGGTAATGGCGGCTTCCCATTTGGAGATAGCTGTGCATTTGATGGTTACGTGAACAGCATTTATACCATCTCTGTTGCCAGTGTTGGACAAGACGGCACGATTCCCAAACACTCTGAGCCTTGTGGAGCAATTATGACATCTGTTTATTCACATAACTTGGTAAGTGTTTCGTTACCTTTTCAAAAGCTTGTTAATAATTCCTGAGAAAATCACAAGGTAATGTCTTCAAATGAAACAAATATCTGTTCGCTTTTCTCGTCAAACGTTTGCTGCTCAGAAAACGTTAATTTTCTAACTTTCTTCGTCAAAAGCATGGACCACAATACAAGTTCATCCTTACAATTATAAAGGTAAAGGCTCAGCGAAGAACTCGAGTGAAACATATCATTAAACACGTAGTCAGTACCAATATGAAAAATATACTGAATAGCTAACGCCTTGTCAAGGCTCACAACTTCGTCATTGTGAGATACAACGAAATGAGAGCTAAATTCGTGCACATGATTGTTTGACTGAATTCCGACAAGATGTGAAGCGAATAACATAATAATTATGGACCAAGGATTTACCAGGCGGGAATCGTAGTCGTAGGATGAATATTAATGCCCAGCTCAAAATTCGAATGTGAATAACCATAACAGGATAAAACACGACAAATAACAAAACATGTTAGTTTCAGCGTTGCCACCGTGTAATTGAGAAAATCCCCAGATCACCCCGGAGAAAAACCCCAGAATTGAAAGAAAAACCCCAGATCGGAAACCGTGGGTGTGGAACAGTTGGGGACTGGGGCGAACAATTATTTTGATACATTTACTTTGCTGATTTCAGTATTTGAAAATTGAAACTTTCATAAAAATGAATAGAACTTATGAAAATATATTATATTAAAGAGCACAAAACATGAAAAGGAACTCTAAAGCAAACATTTAGCAAGAATTTCTTATGTATTAAATCAAATGTCATCGTATTCATCTGGCATAACATTAACGTCATATACATGAATGACGTCTTCCTCCTTCTGTGCCCCCATCTCTCAAGATATCGCCATCGACAATATCCACATCATACATCTTCAATAAGTTTCTTCGATGGCTCCCATGTGTGGCACACTGTTCCCTCACAAGCAATAGCTTGCTTAGCCAACAGTCTGTTGGCCAAAGTTGCAGCGTGGAGCCTATTTGTTGCCGGGGTCTTGATCATGTTGACCAGTGGCGTAACGGAACTACCGGGGGCCCTTAGGAGATTTTCGTTTGGGGGCCCCCGTCACCCCCCTCAGGATAGACATATATTTCAAGACTTTAATCTCAATTGTCTTTACAGATTCATCGGGGGCCCTTAGGAGTTGCTCTAACCCTGACCATAGTCCGTTACGCCACTGATGTTGACTTGCGAGAATACCCTCTCGACACAAGCAGATGAATGCGGTAAGACCAAAGGGTTGCACATAAAGGTGCCAAGAAGCTCAAACTTTGTTAAGTTGTTTCCATCTTTCACAGCCCGCAGTTCATCCCAGAATTCTGTAGGGGAATTACTCATGTTCTTGAGAGAAGCCTTGGCATACAGTATGTCTCGCCATTGGTCATTAAGCTCATCTAGGTTTTCTTCGGATACCAAAGACGAGAAATGCACTGCTAGTGGGATAATCGAGGGTAATGATCTGTGAGTTGACAACGCTTCTTTTGGGTTGAGAGCTGACAACATAGCAAGAACACAATCACTTTGTAAGGTGAACCTCTTCTTCATTTCATTGCATAATTGAATAAGAAAAGTACGGCAGTCTTGCCTGAAACGTTCTTGGTCAGCCAAAGGCTCTCTCGCGCACATTGCCAAACACCTTTCTCCAAGGTGCAATTCCTTAATGGGCTTGTAGAGCTCTGCGTTGTTAGGATCGATCTCGCTCACTGGCCTGGTTTTCAACACGTTATCTTGAATAAACATGGCCAAAATGCTCCTGTACTCATCCGAGATGGTAATGTACAAGGTATGCCATTTGAAATGCTCAGATTGAAATTCAATATTCAATTTGTCAACCTTTGTCAAAATGTAATTGAGAAACAAAAGCATGTGCTTTGTTCCCGCTGTTCTCATCGTTTGATAGATCTTGGCAGCTCCGTCGACACGATCGGATGGGGACTCAGACTGGAAGAAGAGCGCCAATGCCTCCCATTGCTCCAGAATTCTGGCAATGACTTGACCACGGGACAGCCATCGAGTCTGCGAAATTTTGAGAACTCTATGACGTGGTGCATCTACGACGTCCTGGATTAGGCGGAATTGGTGCTGTCTTTTGCTGCTTCTAGCAAAGTAGCAGCACACATCTTTAACAAACGATTCCACCCAAGAAGGGAGATGCTTACTTGCGTGGTTTGCGCACAAGGCGAAGGAGTGGCAAACACATCAAAGGACAAAAACACCAGGGACATCTGCTTTCAGACTAGTTTGAAATCCTGTAGTTGCCCCCATCATTACTGAGCAATTATCACTTCCAAACCCGACAATATTCTTCAGAGGGATTGATTTTTCTTGAAGGAGGCCCTTGACAGTAGCGTACATACTTTCAGCAGAGCTATCTTCAACTTCAATCGCCGCTAGTAAGGCGTCTGTTACTTTCCTATTGTGGTAAAATCGTACCACGATGGCAAGAATTCGGGAGACGGAAATGTCGGTGGATTCATCTACAAGGGCGACAATTGCTTCCTAAAAGTTGGGGGGACGGAGCCGGCCAAGTGATGTGGAAGCATTCCCTCTGAAAGTTGTTTTTTTTTTAAATCTAATGTTTATGAAATGCCTTTTCCGGCATTCTGAGATTGTTTCTTTGGAACAACATTCATGCCTTATTTTTCAATCGAAACGAAGCCATGCATTTCCTCCAAACAGCAATAAAGACGTTATAGTATGACTAAACAAAATATTTCTGACTGTTTACAAAATGGCGTCCAAAGAAGAACGATCGGACTGTAAAATAACTTGGCAAATTTTCATAATTTGTCATGTATTCGAACCAACAATCCCTAGGTAAGAATTGGGACTGAAAAAGGTTATATCGGAAAATCGTGAAGGTAAACATGGAACCATAAGCGCCGAGGGAACAGAAATTAGGCTTCAGTTGTCATGAACTTTGCAAAAAGTGGGGGGGGATATGTCCCCCGATGCCCCCCAGGATTTACGTCCTTGTTCATCTATAATTATAGAGAACTTATTGTCCCTGCAAATTGAAGATACTGACTCAACCTCTTCCCAAGCGATTCCCTCTTGCATCACATATGATGCTTTCGTCTTCTTGATCTTGATTTTCTGCGCAATCTTGCTATCTGGAAACATTTTTTTCATCAATTCACTCAAGTGATCGGCTTGAAGGAAAGGCATTCTCTGCTTGGCCATAAACCCAGCTAGCAGGACTTCGGCTCTTGCGGTCATTTCTTCGGTATTCGATTTTGCTGATTTGTTAAAAAAAGAACTGACTTGCAGTGTGTTTTGTTTTGCTTTGAATGTATTGACATGCTTTCTCGTGGCTTTATGTCTCATTAAATCTGTCTTATTTGCATCCTTTAACTTGCATTCACACACTGAACAAAATGCACCAGATTTATTTGTTGGGTCTTTTGCAAGCCAGTCTTTTAATTCTGGATCTTGTAGCCATGCATCACAGAAAGTTTGCTTATACCACGTTTTGGCTTTTTTTGTTGAGGGGCCAAGCAGGGCTTCCCCTGCAGAATAGCTTTTATTTTTTTCGGATGACATTATCAAAAACACGTGAAAGAGTAAGATGATTGACATATTGGCATTGCGTGCGTCTGCGGCACGCAAAACCAGCAGTAATTTTTTGGTATACTTTATATAATCAAATCGTAATTTTTTAGTGTGATGATAAACATACACGTTGGACACCAAGTGCCCCGAAATTATACCTGATTCTTAAAATCATAAAAAATTATGATCTTATGGAAAAACCCTAAATTTCGTGACAAAAACCCTAGAACCCCAAGTTGAAGTAAAAAAACCCCAGATCTGGCGTAAAAACCCCAGGCGTGACAACGTTGGTTAGTTTAAACAAGCTTTACTGACGTTTCGTTGCTAACGCGCAACATTTTCAAAGTAATATAGATGATGGATAAGGTAAGGTTATAAATACGATATTTACAAGGTGTGAAAATTAATTAGCCAATGAGAGAGGAGAAAAGGTGTGAGAAAAGTAGAAGAGGAAGAGCGGAAGGAGAGAAGACTAATTAAAATAAGGCAAGCGGAACAGACCTGATGTTCTCATTAAGGACAGGCTTAAATTTATCAATGAGTAAACTCTCCCGAATGAGTAACTCAAGGGGCGAGTTACCGGACGAAATAATAGAAAGTCATCGGCGGAGATGCTGTGACGAGAAGCTTTGGTGTGAGAAAGGATGCTAGACAGGCTAGTGTAAGATCTTTTCTTCCCCGTTAAAGGCGAGATTCCTAGGTGTTCAGAGATGCGTGTGTGTAGAAGGCGTCGAGTTTGCCCTATATACGATGCTCCGCAGCATCGACACGTGTATTGATAAACAACATGCGATCTCATTAATTTAGGAATACTATCCTTGAACCGGAAGAAACTAGACAGACGTTTGTTAGACTTATAGATAACCCGTAGCTCAACTTGAGGAAAACAGGAGAGAAGTTTTGTTAACTGTGAACGGATATGGAGGCAATGTTTCCCCGTGAATGGCATAGAAAAATAAATGATACGTTTCGAAACATCGTAATTTTTAGCGGAAACTGAAAAAACTTTATCAAGAAATTTACCAAAACAAAGGTCAAAGAAGGGAGTAGGATACCCATTGTTAGTGAGAAAATTTTTGAGCTTGGCGGTTTTTCCACTTCGGTTTATCGTAAACGTACTTTTTCGGGACTTTTTACTAATTTTGACAGCTTTATCCCACTTTCATTTAAACGTGGACTTGTCTACACCCTTCTCGACAGATATTTTAAGATATGCTCCTCCTACCACATCTTTCATTCGGAAGTCATCAAGCTCAAAAATTTTCTCACTAACAATGGGTATCCTACTCCCTTCTTTGACCTTTGTTTTGGTAAATTTCTTGATAAAGTTTTTTCAGTTTCCGCTAAAAATTACGATGTTTCGAAACGTATCATTTATTTTTCTATGCCATTTACGGGGAAACATTGCCTCCATATCCGTTCACAGTTAACAAAACTTCTCTCCTGTTTTCCTCAAGTTGAGCTACGGGTTATCTTTAAGTCTAACAAACGTCTGTCTAGTTTCTTCCGGTTCAAGGATAGCATTCCTAAATTAATGAGATCGCATGTTGTTTATCAATACACGTGTCGATGCTGCGGAGCATCGTATATAGGGCAAACTCGACGCCTTCTACACACACGCATCTCTGAACACCTAGGAATCTCGCCTTTAACGGGGAAGAAAAGATCTTACACTAGCCTGTCTAGCATCCTTTCTCACACCAAAGCTTCTCATCACAGCATCTCCGCCGATGACTTTTCTATTATTTCGTCCGGTAACTCGCCCCTTGAGTTACTCATTCGGGAGAGTTTACTCATTGATAAATTTAAGCCTGTCCTTAATGAGAACATCAGGTCTGTTCCGCTTGCCTTATTTTAATTAGTCTTCTCTCCTTCCGCTCTTCCTCTTCTACTTTTCTCACACCTTTTCTCCTCTCTCATTGGCTAATTAATTTTCACACCTTGTAAATATCGTATTTATAACCTTACCTTATCCATCATCTATATTACTTTGAAAATGTTGCGCGTTAGCAACGAAACGTCAGTAAAGCTTGTTTAAACTAACATGTTTTGTTATTTGTCGTGTTTTATCCTGTTATGGCTATTCACATTCGAATTTTGAGCTGGGCATTAACATAATTATGATTTCAAAATTTAGTCCTAACCCTCCTTTAACCTATTGTCTTGCGTGCATCACTAGTGTCACTAGTTTTAATTCAGTCACATAGTCGGAAAATTTTTCAAACGTCAATCGTGTTGTAGTTGTTTCTTAATGGTCCAAGCAATATTATCCTACCATTTATTTGTTTATTTTATGACAGGTTACTGTTTCAAATAAGAGTGATACCGAATGTGTTTACAACTTTGGGCAAACCTCCGCAGCTGCGGCATTTGTCTCCGGCATAATTGCATTAGCTCTGGAAGCGAAGTAAGCCATAATGTTAGCTTATATTCTAATGAATGCCTCTAAGCTTTCGATGTGTAAACTTTACTTTTAAGTTAACCTGCCTCCTCTCAAAATTTTTCTTGTCTCTCTTTCATACAATGCCTGTCTAATAATAGTAGTTTTGGTAATTTTAGATTAATATATCAGGCAATTGTGTATGTCGGTACCGTTACATATCGATCGATAGTTGCTGTCCTAAAGACTGTATAACGGATAGATCAACAGGCTCTATAATGAGAGTACATAACACAAACATGCATACCTTCATGTCTATATGTAGTAATTTTATAGCTAGCTGTTAAATAACTGAGCTAAGTACTTTGGGCCTAGTCCTCGTAGTGACATAAATGAAATGAAATGAAATGAAATGAGCTAGCTGTTTGTGAAATATTTTGTAGTTCGGTCAGTTGTTCTACTGATAAGCTTTCAACTCATATCGTAGCAGCAGCCAAAAATAAGATTGTTAACTGCGAATGTTTGACTGAGAGAGGGAGGAACCGACGGGTTTTTAATGGTCTGTTTACATTGGAAAAAGCTGTCCATGGTGTTAGGGTCCAACAACGAACAACTTTTTCCCTTCATGCCGACCGCTTACCGAAGGTTTACTGATTTAGTAAATTTATCTCAGTTAATAGAGTAACGTCGGGTCCTCCTCTGAGCTAATGCTTAATTCCCCCCCTTGAGCCAGCTTGTAGACAATTAGGTCTCACCAACCGGTGATTTCACGTCATCAATTTCAAAGCAGTCTTCCAGTCGTCAGAATTGTTCAAAACAGGATCACCCTGACATGTCGAGCGTTGTCTCACGTTAGAGTTGCCCTATCTTGCAAACCTAGCGACACTCCGCCCAAGGTCACCCAGACTCCCTAGGCAATATCACGGTTTCTTAAGTGAATAATTTACTGTCGTTTATACAAAACTGTGTGAAAAGTGGCGCACCAAAGGGGGGCTCAGGGTGTAGGGGAGCTTTCTGCTGGGGACTGCTTTTTCCCGTATAAACAGACCCGTAAGTGGACAGCAGCGGTGTTGTGTATCCAGAATCAAATGTATTTATTTAACGTTTCCTTATGTATTTCCAATGTTGCTTCTTGTCTCTTGAAATGTAATGTTTAATGTGCAAAATCACATGTGTAGACGGCCCTTAACTTTAATTATCTGAAATGAGTTGCAACGTTTTTTGTCTATCGTCTTTGCATGTCCTGACCAGCTTTGGTTGTATTTACTGAAGTTGTAAACACTGTAGGTAGCTGACGAACAATTTATTTGTCGTTACTGTAGTTCGAAACTGTCATGGCGAGATGTTCAGCATCTAATAGCACGATCTAGCAGCCAAAAAGGCGTCAAAGATAGTGAAGCTAAATGGGTAACAAACAAGGCAGGATTTACTGGTAAGCAGCTGTACAGTTAAACTTTCTATATAACCGTTTTCATTCTGCTGTTATAGGGAAGTAGTAATCATGCAACGAAACTATGTATAGGGAATCACTGCTCGTCGTGATTAGAACCAAGCTTCAGTCGAAAAAGTACCATAAAATCGCGAACGTCGTCCCTGTATTTTAAGTGTTTATGAAGGCGATGCGGTATAGGTTACTCTCTGCTTTTTGCATGGAGAAAACTCCATGCTCTCCCGAAAAATGTTCAAATTCATTGCAGAATAGGAGTTAATTCATTTAAAACAGGATAGATTGGGTTCAAATGGATCGTCAAGCTTCTGAGTAACCGTTAAGTTAAAAGTTTACAAGGTAATCGACGTTAAAAGATTGGGCTGGAGTGCTGTTCAGAACTATTTTTATTGTTTATGACGGTAGCCTTTCATCGCTATGTTTTCCCGAAGGAGTGTGACATACAATACTAAAATGAAGGTAAATATAAAGTTTCTAAATAATTGTAATTGTAATTAGTACTAATAACTGCTACAAGTTTATAAATTATCCAAATATGTGTTTGAAAATCAGCAAAAAGATGCAAAAACGAGAGAGTTATTGATTTGTTTAACTATGTCGATAGATATCTTGTTCCAGGTTGCAGCATCACGATATAAAAAATTGTGTTATAGGAAGTTCGTTGTAGGTTTAGGCGAATGTAGTTTCAAATTATTGTTTCACAGCTGATAATAATTGTGTTTAATTAATATTGTGGAACCATTACTTTTACGACTTTCAGCACAATTTTTATAATTCGCGTTTCTTGAAATTATTTCTTTTTTATTATTGGCTTCCATTTTTGTCTCTTTTAATCCGAAGATCTGATGCGATAGATCAAACTTGTTATCGCCCAAACAGCTCAATTTTAATTTTTACTAGCATCTATTTTAGTGTCTCTAACATTTCAGAAGATTTGATACTATAGATCAAATTTTTATCACACAAACAGCTCTTTTTTTCATTTTTTTTTTTTTTTTTTTTAACAATTTACTAATATGAGTAGTTGCTGTCATACCAAATGGTTGAGCAGTAATTGTAATGGGGTTGCATGCACGAGTGAGGTATTCACCATTAATAGGAAATCTTAGGTCACAAAATCTTTGGCTTTTCATTATAAGGCTCTGCTTTAGGATGTCCTTTGGCATAGATTGTCGTTATCTTTCTTCCATTACAGCCGATCATCTATTATTATGCTTAAAAAGCTTATTAACAATTTATGAGGAAAATATAAAGAAAAGTCATAAGCGTGTCGTGTTTTTGTATGTGATAAAAACACGCTCACTTTCCTCCTCCAATTTTCTCGGCTTAGAAAACATTAATTTTCAAACTTTCTTCGTCAATTAGCGTATAAGGCCGGAGTTTGTTTTTAAAGCCGTTCAAAAAAACTCGCAGTACGTGCTTTATCGGATCAAAAACATTTCAATAAACATGTTAGCAAGTTCTTGTTACCAATTCTGTAGGCTTTAATTTGATATGGTTTTTTTGGCCGCCAGTTTTTGGTCTTGTTAGGTGCTCGGGCTGTTAGACAAACAGCCCGAGCCTGTGTGTTTGGTGACCTTAAATGAACATCATCCCGTAATCCAGACAGTTGCAAGAAATGCATTCATTCCTTCTGGTTTTATTTTTTTGTGAATACAGTGAGCGAGTATTTGGGCTTTGGAGTCCTGGATCCGTTGACTTTAGTCAATTATGCAGAGAAATGGAATGTCAGCGTTCCTACTCAGAGAAAATGTAATCTAGATTTGGCCACCGGGGAAAGGTAAGAGAACTGCTTAAATTATAATTTTGCAATGAAATTCGCGAACAACTTATACAATTCCTCGTTTTAAGGTCGTGTTAGAACATACGATGCTCACTTTTTAGTCATGATTCCTGTCTTGCGCAATTATAAAAGGAGATGAAGCGCATCTTTATCCTTATCAAAATAAGACCGTAACGCAGTTACGCCCTTTCAACTGAAACATCTCGCACTAAATTTAAGGTCGAATTAAGGTGTATATTAGAGATGCGTTTAAACTTGCTGTAGATTTCACGTAAAGTCATCGCGTTACTACTCTTATGTTCGTTGACTACTACTTAGGCGAGTTTTAGAATTGATAACTAGGAATATAAACTGTATATCCTTGATATAAATGCGCCTACCAGAAGGCGACCAAAAAGACAAATTCCCGTTGCTATTATTTTTAGGAGTAATGTTCGTTTGGCTCTTTGAAGCGTTAGTTTACTGTCCAAAAGAATTTTGATTCATTTTCGAGTCGTTTAGCTCTTGTAAAGATAGAATAGCTTAGTTATATTTTTGAAAAGCTCATCTTAAGTTTCCATATCTATAATTAGCGTTGCTGAAATTAGCTGTCTTTTAATTGCTGGTTTGGAACAGAAAACTGCAGGGAGCCTCGTCATGAAACTAATTCCTATGTTATAGAGATAAACCGATTCCAGTCACACTTTCCTTGACGTTGAGAGAGTCCTCGTGTAGAGATGGACTAATTAAAAGTCTAGAACACGTGCAACTAAAAGTAAATCTGCAGTATTCAAGACGTGGTGGTATCGCCATTGACGTCACTTCACCATCCAACACGAAATCCAGATTTGTTTATCCACGCGTGTATGATGCTATAACAGAAAGAACGAGTTATAGCAATTTAGTAACTACAAGTTTGCACTTTTGGGGCGAACCGGCTCTGGGCACATGGTCTGTGACTGTCAAAAATGGGTTGTCTGACGACTTTCAAGGAAATGGTAAGTGATAACGAAATTAACATGAAAGCGGTCTTCGATTAGCAGTGATCGTCTTTTCCGTTAGGATTACGCCGTTCTTATGGTTATTCGAATCTCTGTTTCATAAGTGCGGATTTATATATTTTGACAGCCATTGTAAAAAAACACGACTTTCTAATTTTAAAAACATTTCGAATCTTTTGCAGTTACATGGGTGGGCAGCTGGCGGGCAATTTAAAGACTGTGTTGTAGACGTTAGATTTATCCTTTATAAATACTTCACATTATTATGCGGCTCAGTTCGTTATACGGTCTGTGCACAAAATGATGCGCGTTGATTGGCTATCTAGTCGTGGAATAAGTTTTCCATGTAGAAAGACAAACGAACTAGATTCAAGTTTGTTTTAATGTTAGTTAAAAGCGATGAAGGAAAGGACCAAAACCCATGTAATAAATACTTTATTAACCTCGGTTGTTTGGTCATTTAAGGAAAGCATTTGACTTCGGTTTTTTCGTGCAGGGCTCGCTCTTTCATCACTTGATCTGTACGAAAACATCAGGCAAACACTTTTCCGTACAGACGTCACTTACTTGGTTAATAATTAATTATGACTGACAACGACATATGAGGACCTTTAACAGATAATGGTCATGAGTGAACGTCAGAAACATAAGAGACGAAAGGAATGGGACCGTGGGCCAGCTAAAATCGAATAAATCGGGATTTTTCGCCATTTATTGAAATCCTCAGTAGTTTGATGCAGTATCACAAATGATGAGATATATTGAAATTATTGCGAAAAAGTGCAAACTCCTAGGGGGCCATAGCCCTCCCCCAGCATTAGTGTCTCGGAAATGGGAATATTTTTTTTTTTTTTTTTTACTATTATGAAGATTTTAATAACGTCGAACCATTAATGGAGATATGAGGAACATTTTGGAATTAATGGCAGGAAGTAGAAATTTCTTAAACCTGATTACTATAAATTTCTGAGGAGAACAGTTCGAAACAGTGCTCTGTTGAGTAAACTTTTGCCAGTGTCCAGCAGGTGTAGGAGCGATACTGAGGCCCAGATAACAGTACTTCATTACTCCTTGATTCATCAGAAAAGGACGAAAATCAAAAACTGGAATAAAATCACACGGAACTTTTCCAGGGAAGTAAAGCAGCGTGAAATAATTGAAGTGGTAGATCCAAAGATGGGTGTAACCGCTGTGAAGAAACCTTTGAGACAAAGTGTGACTCTATTTTGGGACAGCTTGGCGTTGACCAAGCTGTGGCCGTCCCAGGAATCCAGTGTTACTGGGCAAGATTTCGTTTTTTTCAGAAAATCTCGGTTGTGTAGACGTTTGCTTGTGTTCAAGAAAAGTATCCTAGCGACACGGCTCATTTGAATATGTGATGCATGAAAGAGTGACTACTACGAAAATGCATGCTAAATAATAACATGCTAATGTTTTCTAGGTAAAAGATACCTCGTAAAATTATTGCATCTGCTTACGTCTTTGACCCAAGAAACAAAGTGCCGGAAAATCTTGCTCTTTTCCCCGCTAAATCCTAGAAGCAGCGATGTTACTGGCTAATAGTAATTTACATTAAATGATATAAAAGTAGAATACTACGTAAGCATTGTTAAATTAGGTAAAAAGTTCAAAGGTTGGTAACTATCGTGACTGATCTCAAAGAATTCCTAGAATTCAGTTACCATCCTTTGTACTTTTTACCTCAATTGACGTGATGCTCTTTCTGTAACTAAATTCTAGGAACTTTGGCTGACGTTGGTTTGATCTTTTATGGAACAAGTGAGTCGTTTATTGGCAACAGTGTTCCTAATGGTAATGGAAGCAATATTAATCCTAATGATGACGGTGAGTTCACTCTTTGCATTGCCTGTATGATCTCTCCAACTACATAAGAAAAGGATGGGCTACGTTTTGGGCTTACGGGTCTTTCTAGGAATTTGACCCGGTCTCGCGTCCAAGGTTGGCTATGGGATTATGAAAGTCAGTTTCCAAGTGTCAGCTTTCGAAAGAACAATAAATACCGTTCGAGATCTTCCTTCAGGTTGTAAATTGTCCATATCTAGCTTAACACGTTTAAAAATAGCGTAGCTAGCTTAGGTGGTGTTGGTAGCCAACTAGAGAAGAATGCACTAGTACAATTGTATGGATCCATGTATGAGTCTATTTATCATTCATCTGTCAACCTGTCAACCTA
The DNA here is from genome assembly GCA_030142905.1 of Heliopora coerulea. Taxonomy (NCBI): domain Eukaryota; kingdom Metazoa; phylum Cnidaria; class Anthozoa; order Scleralcyonacea; family Helioporidae; genus Heliopora; species Heliopora coerulea. Next base: position 81,075 of record JASJOG010000588.1, on the reverse strand, counting down.
TCCGTCGACCCATCAATATTCTATCCGTCTACTAGTTACCCACATACCTCACCCTCTCCATACCAATACTCACCAGTCTACCCGCTTATCTACCTACCTTCATACCTTCCTACCTGCCCACCCACCTACTTATCCATCTACCTATCGACGGACTAACCGACCTTTCTAGTCACGTCAAAAATGGCTTGATGATCTTCACCAAACTGCTGGAATGGACGATGTTTTATCGCTTGCCAGGTCGCTAGCAGAAAATATTTCCACTCCACGGCCAACGAACATCAGTGCCGAAGTGAACGAATTTCGACACCTTTTCTGTTCTCGCCAAACCGTTAGTCACACTGACGCACTCGAGCCGTGACCGTAGCACACGAAAGATTCTTTTTGAGAATTTTTGGAAGTGAGCATTAAAGAGCCGTCTTAAAACGAAGGAAATAATCCAATTCGAATCTTCTCCTTCCCGGTGTTGAGCTTATTCAAACTGGAAACATCGCAATGTGCTTTGTTTTCTTTCTGACGAATGAACGTCGAAATCAAACCCGGCTATGGTCCTTTTGTAGGGACCACCGAACCGGGGAAACTCGAGCAGCGAAACCGTGAGTAGTACTGTCTAAAACAAAACAAACAAACTGACTTGAGTTTCTACACAAAACCCCGGAAGCTGGCGACGCAGCATTGAACTAAATCCGCGATCTTGTTGACCCCGCAATACTAAACACCCTGCTATATCGTATCCTTTTCCACTAACTGCAAACGTCGCATTTTTACTGGGTATATAACGCTTCGGCGACAATTTATTGGAAACGTTGAGCACACAATAAAACATGTCCTCGGTTTTCGAAGTTACCGTTGTGGTACATTTTATTTAGTTCCCGTAATTTTTACTGTCATAGCTGTAACCGTAATATCGTGTATATTGTATGAAGCATATATGATATATGATCAAATGCTATTAGTCAATATCGTATATCATATGATGCCATCATATATATCGCAACGCAACTTATGTACTACAATATATCGTACCATACCGTACTAAGCTCTACAGTTGCCATGTCATACTGTTATAGGACTGTGCTATGTGCATTTTGCTACATTCTAAGTTTTAAGTTGACTATAGAAGTGATTTACACAACGATAACATTATGATTGGCAAACTTGCTTTGACTTGAATTTGAAATTTCCCAATGTAATATTAAATTTCGCTGAAAATCCCGTGATCTGACGGCGAGTAAAACTGAATCTCAAAATATGACTAATAACTCTCACAGAACTATTTTCAAGGATACGTTTTCTGAAGGGAGTTACTCATCCGCTGCATACAGTGTACCCTTCATCGTCGCCTGCTTAGAGGCGCGTTCTAGACATCCAACTCGCCGTAACGAAAGACAAACTCACTTTTGTCCTTTAAGGAAGGACACTTTAGTGTAAGACTAAAGTTTGCTGCGGATACAAGTGTTCAAATAGGTACGAAACCACCAAGTAATACTCGAGGTGCTCCCACGTCTATTGCTTCCGGTACAGTTGCTACTTCTGGGAAAGGTGAGGTACATCACCAATAAGGTTTTTGCGTGGTTAATGATCACCGATCTTTGGATCACCGATCTTTTGTGTTTCTTTGGACAAACGCCAGGACCCTGTTAAGGTGGGATGTCTGGACAACTTTTCAGACAACTTTGTAAGACGCTTGAAACGCGGGGACGCTGGTGACCCGGAGTGAAACTAGCAGTTAGTGACGTGCCCTGTGGTATTATTTAATTTTTACGTACTACTACATTGTACTTTTTACGTGCGAGGTATATGGTTTGCCCGATAGTGCAGAATATTAATACCACATTTAGTTTTGAACTAGCGAAGCCAGTAAATTAGTTACTGAATAATCTTTGAGATCAACATTTGGTTTGTCAGCTGATTATTTTTTTTCCGTCTAAACGTTTTGTACATAATATAGGGTCATCAAGCTCCAAAGTTAAACTGATCGTTTCCCTAGTTAGCGTTTTTGCAGTGGTAACCTTATCAACAACCGCAGCTGTGATACATTGCTGGTGGCAGTCTATAAAACGTCGACGTATTCCAGGAGTAGATGTGGTACTTGGTCCAACATCAGATCCTAACAAAAATGTTGAAATTGGAGCATCCAATACCCTTCCTGGAACTAAAAAGACGTATGTTTAACAGTCTCCTTTGTATTCAAGCAAAGTGTGGGCTGTCACTCTGGCAATCACGTGACTGCTTGTGACGTCTTTATCAGCTTTATCATTAGCCTGGTAGAACAAGATCGGATGTACATTTACCTTACGAATTCCATTCACAGTCCGGTGAATCCGTATATTATAATGCAAAGTTACTTCTAAACTCACAAAAACGTGCATGTATTTGCCAAGTCGGCAAATTGAGGCCATAAATGAGAGTCAGCTATGGAAGTTAGTGAATAATCGGATAGCACCACTTTTCACCTTCAGGCCACGTTGTCGAGCAAAGAACTAAAAATCAGACAAAAAATAACGGTAATTGGAGACATATGCATAATGGAAAATCTGCACATTTGTAAACTGTAAATAATCTGTTTTTAACTTATAACACATATCAGCGTAAATATTGTAACCCCCGACGCTTGGGGTTACAAGTACCTTTAAGTAAATCAGTTCATGAATTTCATAATGAAGTTGAAATAAGAAATCAAAAAAGAATTTGAATTAGGACAATTGTTTACTATAAACTGTTGCCCTTTTGGAGGTGTCAAAAGTGATTCGGATTTGATTGGACTATCAAGCGAGATATTGGTTGGCAGTGATATCTTCAATAATTTACGCAATTTGGTCTGTGTTGCGTGTTTCCTTCACACGAACTTGACAAAATAATTGGGTAGCCTGTCTCTTCGAAGTTCTTTCACGGATACCGCTCGAATTCGATGTTCCACGCGTGAACTCTGTTCACCTGGTTTAGGAACAGAGTGATTCACGGTCTAGGATGACAAAAATATCAGTAATCATCGTAAATTCTTTCTGCAAGAAGAACAGCAATCTAATCTTATGTCAAATAATACCCCAAATAATACCGCCAAATAATAAATAATGAAATGATAACTTTCCCTCTACTCCCTTGACTTTCTGGTCACTCAAGTACGTGTCAGATACCTCCACCTCCCATTTTCAAATTGACATTGTGGTAGTTTATCTCTATGTCAACAATCATGTCCGCCCTTCGAGAAGGCTTGCGTGTTCCATTGGGTAAACTTGAGGTTCCGTACAAATGTACCAGAATCTGAATCGAGTTCATCGTCATTTACCAGGACGTCCGATTTCCAGTGTTACCGAGCAGGTCTTAAAAACAACATTGACGTCCAAATTTACCCTAGCCGAACTTACTGCTGTGTGGCGTTGTCTACAGGACACGTTGGAAAAGAGTGATATCCTAGGGCGAGACACTGTTCTCACAGGACAAGAAACGTTGACTTTGAGGTGAAAATCTGACGAGACCTCTCATGATTAAAATGCACTGAAAGTGTGTGAACGTAAAGTGGTGAAGTAACGTGAAGACCAGAATCTGGGAACTATTCTAGCGCATGGAAATTCCTTGTCTACCCAAAACAGTACATCGTCCCCAAGTTGGCTATTAAAGCGGATTTAAATTGACTTCGATTTCAGTGAGAACAAGAGGTAGTCTTTTTAACTCTTTGCTAGCGGGAGTTCTCCCTTCGACGAGTAAAATCGTCTGGCATTAGCCAGAGTAAAATAACGGAAGTCTTGCCCCGTCTGGGAAGAGTTGAACCCACTCTGTCGAACCTGGAAAGTAATTTTTAAGTACTATTTCTTATCCGAGAGGCTGTGTTTGCAGTAGCGTTCTCAATATGAGTGAAAGTGAACCAACGACGAGTATTGAGAGTGCTACTGTGAATACAGCTTCGAGGATAAGAAAAGGGTTCTCAAATTTATTAAATATTCATGCCGTCTAGGGAATAGAAGTTATCGTTTTTTAAAGAAAAAACAAATTGTATGCAAACCCAAACACATGCACACTTGAATGCATTCACTGGTATGAAGATGTGGCGAAACGGTTTGGAGAAGTTTTGAGCGAAGAGGAAAGTTCGAAAAGATTACGAAGTGCCATCCCGAAGACTACCCACGACAAAACTCAATGGGGAATGCGTATTTTTGAAACCTTGAAGAGAGAGGTAATGATGACGCGAGAACCGAGTCCAATGTTTTAGGTCTTGGTGTGTCAGTTGTTGAAAGCCTGACAACAGAAATGCTTTCTATAGGTGCGGAAACGTTGAATCTTTGGTTGTGCAAATTCGTACAAGAAGCATGAGGTAGAGATGGTAACAGATATCCTGAAAAGACTTCATGTCATGTATTGTACATCCTACGTGTGACTCGATCATAGAGATAAATGAAATTAACTATCATAGACGCTTATTTTTAGAATCATTGCACTCTACTATGGACAGGAACTCGGTCAACGAGAGAAAAAAGTTCCCTAGAGCCTGCCTTCCATTGTTGAAGTCTTTGTAAACATTTTTTAGTCAAAATGTATAAATTGAGATCAGATTTAAAATTCGTACAGAGTCTATCCTGAAGAAGGTTCACAGTAGGAACCGAAAATTTGATACATTTTTAACATTTTAGATCAGTTTCAAATATTTCGCTTATAATATTTAATTACATCGAACATTCTACCTGATGGATTACAAATGCGCCAGGTACTTCTTATCCATGCAAATATTTGTTCCATGTATTTAGCCAAACGTTTGTTATAGAATTGAGGTGGACTTCTCATGTTCCATACACAGACCTGGAACTACGTCCTGTCGATTTTGTTTGTTTGTTTGTTTGTTTTGTAGATTGCTTCGTAAATCGGGCTATACCATACTTGAGTTACTGCACTCTGTTATTTTCTCGCTTCCGCTTTTAGTACTTTTACGATGTGCGGTGTAGTTTTCTTGTTTATCATACTATTTAAACCTTAGGTAAATTTTCTGTCGATCTAGTTGTGGTTGTTCCTGCCGTTTTCCTTCTCTTCGTCGTTATCGTTTTTTGTTGTTGTCATTGTAATATTACCCTCCACTTAACTCCTTCCCCGTTTCCTCTCTTTGCCTCCATCACCCCCTTGGTCCTTCACCCTTGCCTTCTTTTACAACTTCCACCTCTTTTTTCCTGTCCTCTTTACACTCAGCCAACTTTAACAACGAAGTTAACTATATACAGTTTATCTGTTACCGGTCTCACTACATCAAATTTCGCGATGCGGAAAAATAAACGATGCCAACGGCTACTTTTTGGGATGGGATGAAGTACAATTCAATGATTGGCGTCATTTATTCTTTGCTGTTCCCACAAAAAATGCCACCGTTTATCAGTTTTGGCAACAAAGACTTCGCAGTTCCACATTTTTCTTAAAGAAACCCAGCAGTCTGTACTTTTCATTCACCCTCAACTTCACTTTCCAGTTTCCATCCGTTGTCCTCCGTCGCTTTCTCTCTGTCGAAAACTGCAGTATATACGCCCAATGACCTTCAAGGTCAAAGGCCGTTGCTAAGCCACGTTGGAGGAAAATTTTGTATCAGCCGAAGATTGACGGATCTTGGGCTAGTGTGATTGTGAAAAACACATGTCTCTCATTTTCGAAACTCCCTGCCTATTGCCCTATCTCTTGCCTGACCTCTTTTATACACGTACAGGAATCCATCCATATAAACGGATGCATGTTTATATGGATGGAGCCTGCCCGCAGGTACGCACGTGCAGGCGTATCAGTGTCGTCCGTGGGATTCCGTTGATGGACCTTGAAAAGGCCTTAGTAAATTTGTTTGAATCCCAACAATTTAATAGACTTGAAGTGGTGCGTCACGAACACTTAATATTTCACCTAGTACGCCTGGCCATGAGGGTAGGTCTAATTCGATGATTCCTCAAGACTATCACTCTGTCACTTGGGGTGACCCAGGATATTTGGGGGAGCCTGGACCCCGATGCATACGTAACTGACGTAGTGTTTGCCAAGTTATATTTTGGAGATATAAATTTGCATAACGTAAGTTATGAAAATGACTTCCTAACTTTCAATCTTTATTTTAATTTTTTGCTAGGGAAATACAATGCTGTAAGGATGTTCAGCGACAGAAATTTAACGGAGATAGTGTCGTGGTTTTAATGCAGTTTTAAAGTAAGTGACTCTTACATTACAGTTTGTCGCGTATTCCTTGGAAAGGACTTGTCTGGGCATGATGTTCGGAGATAACCGACGCACCTTCAAAGCGTTCAAAATATGCATTCCCAGGCGGTCAAACTGATCGTTTTAGTTGAACAGAATACATATACTAGGAAAGTGAAGTATAGATTAATGTAGGGAGATGAATGTTTTGTTTTGTTTTGAAAAGAGCACGTGCGTCCGTTTTCGATTTCGAATTCCAAGAACGAATTGAATTACATATATTTGCATGAGGCCATTGAGTTGCAGATGTTTCTTTCTATAGTTTCTGTACTAGGAAAATTGGCAATGACGAAGGCCCACTGCATTATCATTCTATGAACAGATCGTTTTTATATTACTGAAAAATTTGTCCCAGAATTTTATCTATTGAAATGAGTGAACTAAACATGCTGTTAAGTATGTGACACACGATGAAACATCACAAGCAATATCTTATAATCCTGTTTGGTACTCGCGAGGAGAATATTTCAAGATGTCGAAATTCGAAGCGAAAGGCGTGGAAAACTTCAGGCTGCATAAATCATGATGTCCATTCCCGGCAGAATCAGTCTTCAATTATTTTACTGTGCCTGTTGCCAGGCGACTTTACTCTGTTGAGGGGAGACATCTGACTTTAATGCTTACCCGGATTCTAATCGAAATGTTACGCGGTGCTTAGAACTCATCGTCTTCTATTCCATTTTGGCCCATTTAGTAGTTGATGCAACGTTGCGTGCAAGGTTGCACCGTATTTTCGCGGCTTTGGACATGTTTCAAACGTGGTATTGTCAAACTCACGTGAATGAAAGAATAGTAAAATGAATTAATTAGTTTTTGTTTAACATTTATTCAAAAAGAGAACAACACGACATTTGAAACGGGTCAAACGCGGTTTAGTCCGTGTAAGAAACTATTTATAGAAAAAAATGGTTTTGCACCAGCGTTCTCTACTTTTATTTATTTACTACAATACTAGTAGAAAGTCCGTTCAATGTTCTAAGTGCCACTAACCAAGTGGCATTTAATGCGGTCTGACGACAGATTGATGTAAACTGGCTGTTGATAGATTTTAGAAAAACAAACTGGAATTTCCTTCCTTCAGCATACTGTTGAAACCCTACTGACCGGAAATACGCCGTATCAAGACAGCCAGCTGGTGTGAGACAAAGGTATCATTTATTGTGCCTAGGTATTTTTGTGTAGTGTTTATCGTCACTCGAACTCCTTGTGATTGTGATCGTACATTATTTTTTTCTGACTGTAACATATAAGACTGTCAGATCATTAAGATGCCGTGTAAGTCATATACAAATTTGGTCATGTTAAAAACTGGATTTTGTGAAGCAAACGATTCAAATTAAACCAGTCTTAAGATGTCAGGCATATTTGCGGAAGCAATCAACAAAAATGAGTTAAGGCAGGACGACATGCATTCGGAACACTTCAGGGAAGCTAAAGTGGGGTGGTGCTGCTGAGGTCTTCGAACCCTGACTCTATTAAAGACTAAAAGGCATTAATTTTATTACCCTATTTAAATCAGGACTACGTGTTTTGTGACCCGGGTACAATCCTAGGTTTCACTAGAAGCTTCGTTTTAAAAGCACTGCCGGTTTTCATGTTAAAGCGGGCTCATTTGTAATTTTTTGATGTTTATTTTTTTGATGTTAGTTTTTGATGTTATTTTCATGCGGAAAGAAATTTGTTTAGTTTGACTTTCTGTGAAAAGCTTTGTCTTTAGAGGAGCATGGTGTATTGTTTAATCAGTTGAAAATACTGAATTCCTCATAACACTCCGTTTAATACGGTTTGCTGAAGGCGGGATTGTTTTGATGAATCTGGCGGGATATCTTTGATACCGAATCTGAGCACATGCTAAATTAATTCGAGAAATTATGAACTGAAATGATGATATTTACAACATGTTAGTTATATTTTTGGGATACGTTGGTCGTTAATAAGTTGGTTTATTCAAATCATCTTGCTAAGCGGAATTGTGAACTTATATTTAAAAATGCCAATCAGGAAACTTGATTTTTTAAATATTCTCCCCCATGCTGAGAGTGCTATAGGTGACTATTAATTATAAAAGGATACCAATAAGACCTTTGAGCTATAACCAACCTTGTTAGTCAAGTGTATTTGAGCGTTCGTCGAAAACGAGGTTTTGTGGAGGTTAATCCCGGCGACAACATCTGTTGAACTTTTTAATGACTGGAGGATTCAACCATTTTCGAAAGGAAAATATGATACTGCTTCATTGTGGTAAACTTTTATGGATTATTTCTTTAACTTTCTCTGTTGTTTCAGCTCAAACTTTGACCTCTGAACAACAGGTAGGTAACTTCATCGTTATAGTCGTTGCGTTTGCTATAGGGACTACGAAGGGGAATGGATCGATTTGTCCTGCAATTAGTTTGAACGACCTTAAGGCCAATTTGTAGGGTTTTCGATGACTTGGGATTTCCAGGATATGATTGTCAGAATAAATGAAGGGGTTTTCGATAAGTTGGTAAACACACAAAAGGTCTTTACCTCAAAATAATAGGCAGTTGAAAATTCGTTTTGCCTACGCCCTTTGTTCCTCATCATGAACTAGACTGTGTTTGTGTCACTTGTGATATCTGGATTCTGTGTTTTGGATTTGTGGTCATATACATGCTTGACTGTTGTGATCCCACCTGACAAAATACCAATAAATGGAAAATATGGTGTGATTTTCTTTATTAATGACTGGACATTCTTTTTTAAGAATTCACCTTTTTTTAATTCATTTTCCAACACATCAGGAGACTCAATTGCATCAAAACCTCCCAAAGCGTTGGAAAACTTACTAATTAAAAGATCAATTAGGAACACATTAGCTTTTAGAATTCTTTTGCGTTCGTACTCCGTGTATAATTTATTAATGACCTTATGGCTGGCTTTCTTAATATATGCAACAGATTTATCAAGATCGCCATCTTCTGCAAGTTTCAAAAGTTCATCTCTCTTCTTTTCATATTCAGAGGAGTCATCTTTAGGTTCAACTAACTCAGGTCTTATTAGTTCAGTAGTGAATATATTATTAACTTCCTCATTGAAATAAGATCCAGCGGATGCCATTTCTTCAGTTACCTCATCAGTTGTTTCAAGTTTGGTATTTTTGCGGCGTGACATTGTCTATATAATAACGTACATTTTATTTTTGCGAAATAACAATTTTATGGTCATATTTTATGGTCTGTATAACGTGTAATATTTTGTCGACATGTTCCTGTACACACTCAATAGTAACTAGATCTGGATCTTTATTATATTTCCATTGTTGATAAGTTTTATTCCATGAGAAGGTAGGACATATTAAAATGATAAAGTCAAAGTGATTCATAAAATATTTTCCCCATATTTTTGTTTAATGATATGTCTTTCCACTATTGGTCATACCACAAATGATCATGTTGAATGGTGTTTCCATCTATATAGTACATTGTATTTAGTTCTGAATGACATCCACCTTTTTTGTATAATGTTGTTGACACCGTCGTACACTAAGAAGGTATAACATTTTAATTCTCCTGTATGTGAACTCTTTTTGATCTGTAGTGAAATTTTATTGTCATTCATAGCATTTACCCCATTTCCTGTTTTCTGGATATCTTCGATAGATCTGAGACCGTTTACAAGCGCGAACTTGTCTTTGTAGAACATTTCTGGAGTCATATATTGGTCCTTTTCATCTTTGGAACCTAGTAGTCTCAATGCCTCATCATAAAATCTGTATTTCTCAAAATGGTCTGAGTATACTTTATTTGACTTTCCACCGATTTCCATTTTAATTTCGTTGATGTTTGGGTATATGAATTCTTCACTATCTGTCCTTCCCGAATTTTTGGTAAACAGAAGAACGACGGCTTTGATGGATTTTAGAGGTGTATTTATAGTTTGATTTTTCACAGTTAAATTTGCTGCCATATTCCTCCTTTGTCGAGTTTGACACATTCATATGATAACGATAATCCAACAGAGTAAATATCTGAAGTATTTCCGGCAATGTCAATGTGGTCAATAGTTTCATATTCCATTTTAACATTTTCCATTTTATTATCACCCCGTGTTTGACTAGTTTTGTGCAACCAAAATTTCTTCTCATTTGGGAAACTTGATATGGTATTTGAAATTATGATTCATATCATATGGTGGATAGAGCCGATGATTACCGATGATTTTATCTAAACATATTTTCTGTTTTGTACCGTAAATGCCATACAACAACTTTTCAGATACCTTTATGGTGTTTCCACTTGTTGCCCCAGAGTCGTCTTTACTGATAAGCTTTCTTAGGTTAGTTGATCCAACCCCATATTGACTCATGTTTCCTCTTTGTGATTTTGATTTGTAGAGGTCCTTATATATGCTATACACACTTTCTGCATCATTTTCATATAAATTTTTGCCTGCCAAAGTGATTTTCAACTTACTTTGCAAAAGCTTGGGAAGATTGTTTAGAAAATGAGTTTTAGTGTTACTGATCGACAAATCAAAACAACTGGTGTTATTTCGGTATGACCTTCCAATGTTACAATATGTTTCGTTGTTTGACCAGTTATTGTACTCTTTTCCAACCTACTGAATCCAGGTTCAAGTTCAAACTCTGTTCTATTCATTTGTATATATAATGACATACATTTTATTTCTTTCTCCGTTGTTTGTATTGGTCGTAGATAAACCATGTCACCGCTAACGCTGGAAGCCATAGATTGTTCGCCAGCCACGCCAATCCTTTAGCACCCCATGATATGGCTTGGGCAATGATGTTTAATAACGGTGCTAATAGTCCACCTAGTTTTTTTACCAAGATTGTATACAGCCTTAGCGAATTTACTAGTGGCCTTAGCACCTTGAGCTATAGCCCTCCAGCGCCCGCGATGATTGTTGTTATAATGCCAGCGACGGAGATTGCTAATGCAGAGATACCGACTAAATTTTCCTTAGCCCAATTTTTGAAACGTTCTAGTCTTGTTAGATCCTTAATTGATTCGTTATCATCTGCTGTTTCTTCTATTATTTCAGTCGCTTCAAAATGCTCTGCTCATTCACACTTTTCTTCTACTCTTATAAAGTCAGATTTTAAATTTGGAGCTTCAGATATGTTTTTATAAAGTTTTTCTTTTCTGCTATCCACCTCTCTCAAGGCTTTTAATCTATATACATTTGTTTCACTGTCGAGTATTTCTTTTTTTTATCAGTATTACCAACCGGCCTTAAGATTCCTGAAAACTCTCTTAGCTCATGGTCACTGATGGTTAATCCTTCGATGATATGAGCTCTTTCTTGTAACCTTGCACGTATGTTCTCTGTTGAATCTGAAACTATTTGATCTATGCTGTTATCCGGTATACAGTATAATCTCGTTAATTCAAACCTCCTCGGGCCAAGACAAAAGGTTTGAATTATCCATACATTTGAATTAGGAGAACATCATTAATATGCAAGAAGAATATCAATGAATAACATTACTGTAGTATGATAAAGCATATATATGTCGAAAACATGAAAACTAATACTGCATGAAGTTAATATTCAAACTTTTTTAAAAAATTGGTCCAGTGTACTTTGTCTAGTCTTGTCTCTAGTTTGCATCAATTCACTGCGTACTTTGGAAAGATACTCGAAAGCTGATATGGGGCTATCAGACAAATGATCACATTGTTCAAAATACATTTTAAGTTTGTCAATACACTCAAATGCTTCTGCCTTGTTGATGGGTTGGTGTTGCACCAAGCAGCAATCATCTTGTTCGTCATCATTCTCCATCCTAGCACTTAAAACTGCTTCGACAATGTCATCATCAGTAGACATGGCGCATGTGGGCACATCATCATCTATGTGTAGGTAGTCTTCTGGATCCATGTCTTCAGGAATGCAGGATCTTTCCTGCAAGGTAGCATAGGCACTGAAAATTTGAGGATTCTCAAGATCTTCTTCATCTGTATCACAGAAAAAACCGCAGTGGTGAAAGCAGTTCCGAATAGTGTTGGCTGAGACCTGACACCAGGCTTCTTGAAGGATTCTCGATGCATCCAAGACATTAATTTTCATGTCTTCCATTTCATGACCTTGATCAATGTGATGAATAATTTTCTCCAAAACCTGTCTACGATAGTGAGATTTAAGGCTATGAATAACTCCTTGGTCACAAGGCTGAGATTTTGCAGTTGTGTTCGGAGAAAGAAAAATGAGCTCCACATTGGTCAAATCACATACATGGGGATGAGCTGTACGATTATCCACCACCATACAAACCTTTCTTTTCTGCTTTGCCATCTGCTTGTCAAGTGTCCTGATCCATGATGAAAAAATTACTCCAGTTATCCAGGCATTTTTGTTGGCATCATATGCAGTGGGCAAATTCTCTTACTGGAAGACGCTCACCAGACATACTACAAGCAACTAACACAGAGAGTCTTTCTTTACTTTGCTTTGTACCTTTGCAGGTGTCACCTTTTTCGACAAATGACTTGGTTGGCAGCATTCGATAGAACAAAGCTGTTTCATCAGCATTAAAGATGTCTGAAGGGCTGTACTTTTCAAGGATATCACTTGCAATTTTTTCTTTCCACAAAGAAAGCACAGCATCGTTTACCTCCCTTTCTTCTCCTGAAATCTTCCTGAACGTTATTCCGTGTCTTGCCTTAAATCGGTTTAGCCATCCAACTGAGCATTTAAAATCTTCAACGTCCAATCTTTCAGCGAGGTGTGTTGCCTTTGCCGCGATGATAGGTCCACTGATTGGAATGCTGTTCCTGCGAGCTTCGCGAAACCAACTGAGAAGAGCTTGTTCTACATCCTCAAAACGCCCGTTTCTTTGTCTTTTTCTTTGTCCGCTCGATCCAGTGGCCAAAACTGTTGCCTCGATCTTGTCGCGATTCTTTATCCACGTGGACAACGTGCTGAGAGGCACCCCGAGATTCTTCGCTACAGTTGACTTCTTCTCTCCCTTGTCCACATCTTTCAGTGCCTTGAGCTTCTCTTCGAATGTCCTGGCATAGTATTTGGAGTCAGCCTTCTTGCTCATTTTCGACAACTTTTACAGCTGGTAACAGTCAAAATCACACTTCGAATTATACTGATTACGTCATAGGAAGTTCGAATTGCGTCATGCAAATTGTACGTGAAAAAAACGGTTCCTGCACAGAGCTTCGAATTACGCTAATATTCGAATTATCCTGATTCGAATTAACGGGATTATACTGTATTTGATAATTCGATGGATTCACTATCATCATTATTTACATATTGAGGTAGATTTTGTAGTTCTCTTCTTAAATCATCTACTGAACTACCAGGTGGTTATGCTGGTGGAAGATTAGTGGTTTTTTCTTCAACCATATCATTTATTTGATCATCTGTAAATTCTACATACTTGGGGTATTCGTTTTCGTTGACAGTTTCCCTGACGGTTTCTTCTGGTTTGTTTGTTTCTGTAGACACGTTTTCAAGAATTTTGTTTGTATACCCGAATAGTTTATTTACTAACCCAAAGAACTCTTTACCTTCTGGTGTATTTTGGTTAAGTCTCCTTGAAGGGATGTTTCTCGTGGTATTGACTTCGATTACATCAACACCTTTGTAACTCATTATCGTTTTGAAATCAGGTAATGCCCCACCTCTGCTGTAGGAAATATTCTTTAAAATATTATGCCCAATCTCATTGTTAAGGAGTGGTCTAGTTCCCCCGCCACTATCATATGCAAGAAATGATCTGGTTAGTTTTACGAAATCATATTGTCTCCACCTATTTTTTTTTTTTTGTTTTCCCTAAAGTTACCATCTCGTTTGAATATGTTGCCTATGAAATTATTAATACTATCCTTTTTACCCTTTTGTCCTATGACTATTTTGTCATCCTGTTGATAAGTTATATCATCATCTATCTAACTGGTGCTATCGAATGGGTTTTTTTCAATGTTTACTGTTTTACCATCATAACTTTCTATAAATGACGAATCCTTTTCCTTTTCACGAATTAGTTTTGATAATGAATTTTGGGTTTCTTCATATTTTCTAAATTGTTCTGAATTATTTTTTTGGAATTCATCATTTAGTAATAGATCTTGTATACTATAATATTCATTGACTAACTCTCCATAATTCATCTCATCATATTTAGAGTATTTTTCACCCAAGTCTTGCATCTCATATTCATCAACTCTTCCTTCAGCCATGTTTTGTGTATATTACTATATATTTTGTATATCATCTTCTGGAATCCAACTATTATGTTTACTATCATAACCTGACCATTTGACAAGAACCATCTTTTTACCTTTTACCTTTTTTCTTTTTAGTATTTTTTCAACTTTATAGACATCGTCCTTTTTATCAACACCTGACGACAACTCCTCTTCGTAGAATTTCCCAATAATTGGTTCACCTTCTAGATCCTCTATTCCATAAACTGTAGGGTGACCACGAATAACCTTGACCACTTCGAACAGTTCTTTAGTAAAATTGGCTTCATAGCCTTTCGTGAAAATGCTCTTATATTTTGATATTCGGACAGTGTCTCCTAGCTTAAATTTAGGTAATGGTGACTCAGCATAGAGATAACCATATAGAGTGGTCCAAACCTCGTCTTCATTCCTTTTGTTAACATCCTTTGGTTTCATTAATATGGTGCTGTGCTTAGTATTGTTGTAATTATACACCAATTGGTCCAATATGTCAATCCATTGATAAGTTCCTTTACTGTAAAAGTATTTCCACATAGCAGTTTTAAGTGTTCTGTTAAATCTTTCTACAATAGCTGCCTTTTTATCAGAGTTTGTGGAGAAATACTTAATATCATGTTTTTCTAACAACGATTTTACACCAATATTGTAAAACTCCTTTCCATCATCAAATTGAGCTAATTTAGGGTAATGACCAAATCTTTCTCTAAATTGCCTCAATAGTTCTGTGACTGCTTTTGTCATATTATTCGTATCTTTTCTATAAACAGGAATGGCGAATGCATACCTGCTAAGAATTTCAATAGCTGTTAATATCCAGTAATAACTTTTATTTTTGTTTTTATATGAACCCATATCAACGAGATCCATCTGTATCTGCTCACCAAGATAGTTAACTTTAGTTTTTCTGAATTCGTGTTTTCTGACAATTGGTTTATATCTAGTGTATGTCTTGTGATCTTAACCAGTCTTTCATTTGTTTTCTACTAACACTTAAACCATCTTCTAATGCTTTTTGATATAACCTTTGTGCAGATTGGTATCCAGTTTTAGGATTGTAGTAAATATCTCTCAAACTTTGTTCTGACTCTGTGTCTTTATCCATATCCATATACATTACATTATATATAATTCTAATAGTAAATTTCTAACATTTTTTGTCACATTAAATTCGATTCTATTTACTACACCATTAAATATTGGTACTCTAGACTCGATATCAAAGTAATGTTGAACACTTCCTTTCAATGTTTGAGTGGTTGTTATTGGTAATGTGGACATGATATCACTTCTCTTGCCATTTGTATTAATATTATCTGACATTCTGACCAGATTACATGAGACTTCTATGTATTCCAGACCATTCTTAATATTTACTGGACCACCACTTTTTGTTTTTGTGTTAGCCCTTATTACCTGGTCCTTATTGAACCCTAATATGGGACCAAAGTTCTTTACGTTTATTACATTGTCAGAGGTAATAGAGTATGTTCCATCATATTCATTGGCCTCTAAAGTAACAGTTCCATAACCTTCAATCTCCTTTTTTAGCATATTGAATGTCCAATAGACTTGTTCAATAGTCTTCTTAATTCCATTATAGGTCAGTTCATTATTAACACTAGTAACTATGTTGTCATAATTCCAAAAGACAGTGGCCTTTTTAACCAATATGTGTGGATTGTTTGAATTTATTAAAATCGCCTCGTCAAGAGTGATCACTTTATTGGTTCCTTCTATTAGCACAGAAATCTTTTTCATGATTCTATAATATATTGTATATTATATAATCGAGCAACTTCTTAGAAAATATTATGGAAAGAACTACGACAAGGCTATGGAAAATGGTAAAGAAGAACGAGCTAAAATGAAAGTAGAATTCCTTAAAAAGTATCCAAATGCCGATTTGAGTAAATTTGAATTCGATGTTGATCTTAATCAGGACGGTACTATCGATTCCACTACTATATTCTTTAAGAACAATCAATATCTTAGCACAGACATTACAAGTGCCACATTTCTAAATAACAAATCAATGACAAAATACCTGTATTCGAATGTAAAAGCGATTTTTCCAAAATTATGGAATACTGGCGGCACAATTCAAGAGTTACCAAGAGGTAGAAGACGTGGATTTTACTGGTAAAGGATACTATTGGCATGAATTTCCCACAGAATATATTCTAAACTATCCAGTTAATAATTTCCGTCTGCATGTCAATGGAAAAGACTACTTCATGTCTAGATTACCAGAGTTAAACATCACAATAGATAAAATTGGAGGACCCACAGAAGATTCTAGATTTGATATAAAACAACCATATTTCCAGAGTATTATTGGAGCATGGATTGCATCTTATGTCTGTGGGGTGTCTATCCAACATCTAACATTCCATCAAGATGTACCCAAACAGATAACTTCACTAATGAGATTTCATATTTACTTCACCGTACGAAGGGTAATGAGAGAATTGCAAACAGGTAACAGAGACCCAATAAATGCATTTGGTGCTGCAACTGCTCTAAAAGGTGATATTCCCCATTGGACATGACAAGAAGTGGAAAATACAGAAGATATATCTGTGAGTGTAAGAAAATGGGATGGTGCCTAGAGAATAAGGGATTTAAAAAATGACTTCAAAAAGTTCATAGCATCAAAGTCCAATGGTTTTACAAAGAAAGGAACAGAGCTGTTGAATCAGTCCATAGAAGCATTTATTTACTGCATCCTTGGAGCCCAGGCAAGAAAAAAACAAAGTGTATATGGTGAAGGAGCGTCTGCATTAGAGACTCAAAAAGTATTCAGACAGCTAATTGAAGATAGTATAATTAACTATGACACTTCAACATATATTAACATTATGAATAAGGCCATTAGTGATACAAATGTTATATTAAACACTGTTGTTTCACCTTCATTATGGCTACTTCCAAGCTCTTTAATCATATTAAAAAATCCAATAATCGGATACAATAATGGATTAAAAGTGGCAACAGAAGGAATGAAGTTTGGTATTAATCAGTCAATTATGTGGGTGTTAAGAAAGATTCTCCTAAAATAATCAATACAATAATTCCACCCATAAGGCATTTAGACACTTTGCCTCCTAAAAAAGAACTACCTATTAAGGAAGAAAAACCCAAAATGGGAAAATATGTAGGAAGTATGGTCAACATATGTTACTACAATAGCACTAGCATTGGGGTCAACAAGATGAGTTCTAATGCTTCCTGTGATGGGAAAAGATCTATCAATGTCAATTTCTCATACAATGGAAAGAAAGAACTGTACAAAGTGTATTCAGGGACTCCTGTTATTTGCATAGACAATATGAAAGACAGGGAAATGTTCAACTCTCAAATATTTACTGTGAAAAGAATAAGCGGTAAAAGTGTAACCATAAAAGGGAATGATAAGACATTTGGAATGGATGAATTCAGTAAGAAGTTTAATCTTGCGTTCTGTATAACTGTTTAGAAATACCAAGGTGCTGAAATTGACGAACATTACTACATTCTAGATGCTGGTGCCATGAATAAGAAACAATTATACACGGTATTAAGTAGAACAACCAAATTTGAAATCATACATGTGGAAAATCTACAGAAAATATATACATACAGCGTAGAAAACAAACATGAAGTGAGATCAATTGGCCATACTGAATATAAAAATGGAACGATTTACAAAATAGAGTTTGACAACAACAGTATATACATCGAATCCACAATAAATACACTAAAAATGAGGCTAAAAGAACATATGTCCGAAAAAAAAAGAGCATAGTATACAGCAACAAAGATAAGGATCCAAAAATATCACTAGTAATAGACTGTTCATATGAAAATAAACATAAATTAGAATCATTCGAAAAGAAATACATAAATCAGTATGCCAAAAAATATGGTACGAAAGTATTGAACAAACGTGGAAACGATGAAATTAAAGATAAACCCGCGATTAAGTACAGCTTTAAGATAGAAAAAGAAGGGGAAATATTAAAGAGAATTGGTAAAATGGTGGCGATAAAGAACGATGAGAAGAATAAAGAACTTCAAATACAGTACCGTGATGATGGTAAAAAGGTGAAAGTGTGCAAAAGATACACCAGAATACCATTCATTGATGCAATGGATTTCATGATGAAGCAACAAAAAACATTGGAGAAACGTCTATTATCAAAACAATAAATCTGCAACACCAAATGGGGTGGAAACCACTGAATTGTATTTTTTTTTTATCTTCATAAGAAAGAACAAAGGGGGTAGGCAACACGAATTTTCAACTACCTATTATTTTCTGGTAAAGACCTTTTGTGTGTTTACCAACTTATCGAAAACCCCTTCATTTATTCTGACAATCATATCCTGGAAATCCCAAGTCATCGAAAACCCTGCTAACTGGCCTTAAGGTCGTTCAAACTAACTGCGGGACAAATCGGTCCATTCCCCTTCGTAGTATAGCGTATAAACTTTCCAGTAATATTTATCAGGGTGATCGGAACATTTATTTACACACCAACATAGACATCGCATTTTGCTACTCTAGCCAGGATTAAAATTAAGGCAAGAGCAATTAAAACTTAGATTTTGTGTTTTCGTACAAAAATGACTCAAAAATGCGCTCGCGAGTTTTTGGTCATCTAATATATACCTGTTTTACCCTTTTCGGCCAACAATACTACTCAACAACTCGCCCTAAATACTATTTAAACTGTTCCTTAATTACAAAGAAATTCTAACTAGTTAAACGGTAGTTCGAGTTCTAAAGGTTAGATAAAGTCAAGGCCTAATTCTTGGCCTGTGGCTCAAAATCGTTCTTCAAAAACTTGAGGACTATTATTTTAATATCCTTTCCAAGTGAAGAATTGTTCTTAAGAAGGCTCTTTTGAGTAGTTTTGCTTAAACTCTGCTGTACCATTCAACGTGCAATCCGCGAACTTCTTTCCGTTTTATTCCACTCAACTTGCTATAAGGCATGGAATTTTTCCTTAATGGCTTGATCCCCTCGCACGAGGTAAGGCTGTGTGTTCCAGGGTGATAATAGCGAGAGAGTATGAAAAAACTCAGCCGAGTTTTCTTTGGGCTGGTAGTAACTGTAGCCAAAGTCCGAGTTGACTATCGATCATAAAAAACGAGGGTGAGCTGTCTTAGAAGAGGAACTTTACTAAGTCAAGCGTTTAGCCCGACCTTTGGCTGTTGGTTTCGCTGTCAGTACGACAGTAAATAAAAAGTTTATCTTTCCAATAATTTTGTTTGTTTGACTCTCTGATAATCACCTCTGACACTTAACATGGACAATTAGTCACCTCAGGCTTGGTGATAATCAGTTAAGTTTATCGATAATCACCTCGACCTCTATCGGTCACTAATTGTTACTAAATGGAAAGTTGGATGCACGATGAAATTCACGGAATTGGTGATATAAAATCTAAAATTATGCTAAACATATGATTATACTAATACATGCATATATCAAATAACACGCATTCAATGCACGTTCTGCTTGGACGAGCTTCGTTTTGTCTCAGAGCACAGATATGGAGAAACGGCTGGTGTCGTTTTCATTTTATATCAGATTACAGAGGCATGGATGACGTCAGGAAAACTCGAAAAAACCTTGGTTATTTCATAAAACAAATAGAAAACAGCTTTAGTTTCTCTGTACTGTGATAGAAAGATGAATGACGCCATTTCAACAAGAAAATACCCTGTGTCTCCACTAGGTATTTTTCTGTTCAAAATGACGTCGCTCATGTTTTCTGTCACATCACGGAGAACCTCAAGTATTTTCTATACGTGAAGTATGTGTACATATATGTATTCATGTAAATAATCCACGCATTAAGTAAGGGTTAATTAGGACAAAAGACAAACGGTGAATAAGAGGTCGTCGAAAGGAATAACAAACGTACCGGACATTGAGATGAGCTTTCTCGTCATCACGTCACTAACTGGTGGACTATGTATTTACCTTTTAAAAAAACAAACTGCTACTTGTGCGGATGTTTCTCTAAGTTATCAATAATTATATTGTATTTACTGGTCAGTAATTATATTGCAGAAAGTAAAGGTATTGGTGGTAGTTGTGGGTAAATTTAGTTAATCCATTCCCTAATAGTGATATTTATTAGATGCATACTTGACAATAGTTTATGAAAAACTTTTATCTTATTTAGAATGATGGAACTGAACTGAGCCTTAATGTTGATAAAGTTTGGGAAAAGAATATCACTGGACGTGGAGTGGTTGTTGCTGTTGTTGATGAAGGACTGAACTACCACCATCAAGATCTCGTCGGAAATTATGTAAAGTCTAGATAGAGTTATAGATTTTAGAGTATGTGTTTGTCTCTATGTATGTACATATTGGTACATATACATACATATATTTATAAATGTAGGTGTTTGGTCTCTGAAATGGAGACCGCTCAATACAAAGGTGTAGAGCTTTAATAGTCCTCTGATGATCGCGTAGGCGTGAAACACCGTGTAACGACAGTTGCTCAAAGCTTAGACATTAACCAAATAGACTATATATATATATATATATATATACATTGGTATGTGTATATGTATATGTATATGTATATATATGAAAAGGACTAATTTATTAACAGCATACATGCCCTCTTCTTCAAACTGTATCATATTTTCATGTGCTACATGGAATCTGTTTGTTGATAGTTTTCCATTTCTTTATTAAACAAAAGATCTGTACCAATTGTTAAAACATATGCCAAAGGAAATGGTACAATTATACGTATATTGCTCACATTATCGAATAACCAGTGCATTCCATGAGCTTCCTAGGTGTCCATAAATAACACAACGCATTCATTCTCTACATTCCTAGTGTTTTCTGAAAATTTTTCTGAAATATTCGCAATACACTCAATACTTTTTCCTATTTTTATTTTTGTTATAATGACATTTTTTTTTTCTTTCGATTATATAAGCTGAAAAGGAACTACCGAGATATAAACCGCCTACAGACTCACGGTATCGACTATTGCAGCCATGAACTCTGCCGACACACATTGACGAAATTAGACCTTTATCATAAACACCATCATGCTACCATGACGTCACAACCTTACGTAAATTTTCTTGCTTATTTCACTTAAAAAGGAACCACGAGCCAGTCATGACTTCATCGACGGTGATGATTATCCGAGTCCAGTTTTCAATGGGTAAGACTGACTCTCCAAACAAATAGTATGTATCTCATATCTCCAAGTATAACATTAAACATTAACTAATCTAACCTGAGGTGATGCGTTGACGGCTACAAACGAGCGAAGTATATGGTTTGCACGACAGAAGAGAATGTTAATACCACATTTAGTTTTGAACAAGCGAAGCCAGTAAATTAGTTACTGAATCAAGGATGTTGTCACAATTCTTCGGATTTTTGTTTACATTAAAGATATGTTTTCGACTATTTAGATTGGGCTTTGGATTCCATATTTCCTTGTATTGCTTAGATTATGTATACATTATTCCATGGTTTTATTTTTACCGAGATGAATGAAAAGTATGATGGTGAAGTTCCAGAATGACAAATCGTATTCAAAACTTCTTTTTCCTCACAGAAATTTCAGTCAGTTTAATGAAGTTGTCTGGCCTAGATCAGAGTAGAATCCTTAAGAGCATTTGCGGTGGGAATGAAATTGTTTAACTCTCACCTGCTCGTGCATTTATCTAGTTTATGTTCATTTTCTCTGAAATTTGTCGTTAAAAACTAGTTGGTCTATGCAAAAATTGTGTTTGCAGTAGGTTATGCAAGAAGATATACCGGATTTTCGACAACTGAATGACGAAACACATTGATTAATTTTACATGAGATGATACTAGTCATGTAGTACAATTATTTTATCCCGACTTTCTGCTTAAATTTAGACATGGGACAAAATGTGCAGGGATTATTGCTGGAAGATTTAACGGAACATGCCGGACTGGTATTGCTTATAATGCTAAAGCAGGAGGTAGGTTTCAAAATAAGTTTTCAAGAAACGCACTTTTTTGCTAAATAAGGAAACTTCTTGTCAAAAAGGTTTGATCGAATTAATCACATGAACAAGATGTAACTTTCTTGTAAGTTCTTCAAGGTGTTCAAGGAGAAAAAATGACATAATGTTGCCCCATTGAGTTTCAACTTATTTCTGACCACCTTCCTTCACTAGTTTTTCCATACTGGCGACTTTCGTTTACTGTGCTGTTGTATTTAGGGGGGTTGTTGGGTAATTTGTGGTTTATTACGATTATTAAAAATTATTATGTTCGTGGACTTGCTGGACATCTCGATTTTTGTTTCACTTCAGCAAAATTTGATATAAATTCGGTTAATCAAGTTTCAAGCTAGTCATGAATTTTCTCCGATTCCTGCTACAAAAAAAATGTTGTCATGTTAGTGATTTAAAATTATAGGGATTCGACTCTTCACAAAGTCGAGAGCAAGTGACGCTCAAGAAGCAGCTGCTTTTGGATTCAAGCAGAACTTAGTTGATATCTACTCAAACAGCTGGGGACCTTTGGACAATGGTTACTCCGTACGAGGTCCTGGACCGAAGGCAAAAAAGGCGCTGGAAGCTGGCGTTATAATGGTGAGGATTGACAATGGGTAATTTTACGTACAGAATGAAAACAAAATTTCTTATATGAAAAGTATCGTTTGTGTTTCGATTACAGTTGAATAACTGTAAAGAGTGTTTTATTCGGCCGTCGATTCTCTTTTCTCAATTCCATGCAATCTCCCACTCAGTGGAGTTTTACGAGATGTCTTATTCCAGTTTCAATGAGCATCTTACCCTGTCGAACAAAGTCGAAGCATCACCTTAAATCTTACATTAAACGGCCTTGCCTCTCTATGTTACCGGAATAAAACAAAATAGTGATTTTGAGCAGTCTTATTCAACCACCTTATTATACTTTTTTAAGTATCTACCGGATTGCTATCTTCCGAAAACACGAGCAGTTCTCGTCGTCATATTTATTTAGGTTTTGTCAAATTGACATTCACCTGTTGTTCAGTTTTCTGAGGTATTCCGTTTTCATCATCTTCCTACTCCTCTTCAATATCAGCAGCAGCGGCAGGATCGTCATGCCTTATTGACGTATGAAATAATTACATTGTAAAAAATCACCATTGATATAACCAGATGAAATGGTAAAAATATACAAAAAAATTTCACACGATAGAGTAACTAAGACCTATAACGCGTTCAATGGTATTGAATAAAACTGAGAACCTTCAAAATTAATATACTGACTGTCTTATCTTTACTTAAAGGTCATGATATATTCAAATAAAGATGTTGTTTTCAATTTTTTAACTCAATCGGCAGGTCAATGAAAATTTCCGAGACGGAATCCTGAAAAATTCTCGGCTCCAAATGTACTTCCAAGGCTATTGCATTGTTGGAGTGACTGTTTTGTCTTTTTAAACGAAGTAGATGGTTATTTCAAATGATTTACTGAAGCCAATTCCGTACTTTAAATCTAGTTAGTCTTAAAGTCGTTTTCAGCACCAATATGTCTTGTATTATTTTACTCGAGCAAACGCCAGACAATTTTATTCTCAAAGGGAGCGAACAAAGTGCACAGACAATGAATGGTTGTGGGATATACATATATAAAGGCATGTGAACCCTTTAAGCAGATTTTTCAGGCACTTTGTAATTCCTGCTTTTATTTTACACCCTACCTTAAATTATTTATAATCTTTATGTATCTCCTTTTCATTAACTTAAAATTATAGAACGGCCAATATAAGATTCTTTTTGCGCCGATAGTTATTTTACCTTTTTGAAATAAAGTTTAATGATAATAATGATAACAATGAAAATAATGATAATAATTGTAATAATGATAATAATAATAATTTAATAACAATAGTGTGTCCAGCTCCAGTTGCTAATACGATACACATTTAGAATTCTTTCAAGATAAATAAAACAATTTACCCGCTTCCCCACATTCCACAGTTATGTCCAGTGACGAAGATCATATTTCAGTACTTTTTAATGTATGGCACTAATAGAGCACTTGGTTTGATCTGGCACATTATTGCTTCAGGAGTAAAATTCTTTACCACAAATCGTTTTCCCTTTAAATCAATTTTAGGGACGAAAGGGTCGCGGATCTATCTTCGTCTTCTCCAGCGGAAATGGTGGTATATTCGGCGATAGTTGTGCGTTTGACGGTTATGTTAACAGTATTTATACGATAGCCATTGGAGCGGTTAGAAAAGATGGAAGGATTCCAAGATATGGCGAGTCTTGTGCTGCCATCATGGCTTCGACTTTTGGCGACGACATGGTACGTGATATTAAAAAAGTGTTATCATGCTCTCATTTTTCTTTATTTAAGTAATTCATATAAAGTAACCAGATACAATAGATTGCGATACAAACGATACGACATGACTTGATATGATATGGCATGATTTAATGCGATATGATACAATATGATGTACGATATAAGATCTGACATAATATAATATAATATGATACGTTATGACATATTTATAGCATGTTTTGACATAAAGCGATAATATATGATGTATGGTATATGATTTAATATGATATATGTTGATAAATGATATGTTAAATGATATAAAATTATCTGATGTATGACATAACAAAATACACGAAACACGATGTTTTATATGTTATATGATTCACGATACGTGGTGTGGCATAGCATAATGTCATATGACAACGTTGCTTTTTCACAGTAGCAATGGAAAAACCAGGCGGGAAGCGTATTGGAAAGATAAAAATCGGAGCCCACCAAAATACGCGAAGTAAAGCATAACTGCAATAAAGGTTTTAAAATATTTAAAATCCAATGTTTCGCTTCTGCTCATAACTTCATCAGATAGCGAATAATTTATGCTAAAGACAGATACATATTGAAGAGTAACACTGTTCACACGTAATTACAGTGGCGTAGATATGCCGTCGAGAAAAATTAACAAAAGTCGGAAAAGGATTAAGACTTGGTAACAGAATTAGAACAAAGAAAGAGGAATGGATCCCAGGTTTGCGTCAATTGACGACTACGTCACTGTAATTAATGTAAATTGTAACACTGGTATGTATGTATCTGGCATTTGTATAATTTATTCACTCTATATTATGTATTTCAAAATGACAGCATTATATTGTATCATGTTTTGTAAAAGAAAATCACAGGCCTTGTACGTGTGTTCTGATTGGATGAATCTCGATTTGGCCTTACGTTTCCGTCGGAAATTTTCCTGATTGAAATGAAGTCATTCATTTCATAGACTCTGAAACAATTAATTATTTGGTAAGTATTTGGACAATTAATTATTGTCGCCAAGGGAGACAATAGAAGCCGCCGGAAGGACAGCATCGTATTCTTGTGAAAATTAAACTTTACTTTTAACTTTCAAAGCTGAGCTTGTCATCAAAAATTTGGCTCGGTGAGATGACGCAATATTATGTCAAATGCAATTTGTAGTATTTTTTTTTCACACTTGTTCAGGTAACGTGTTCTGGTTTCAGTACCACTGAATGTGTTAATAATTTTGGGGCAACGTCAGCTGCTGCTGCAATGGCGTCTGGGATCATTGCCCTTGCACTGGAAGCCAAGTACGTCTCAATTATTTTGGTCACGTTATCTTTACTTTCTTAGCATGTACTGTTCAAAAACTGTAGGGAAAGGAACATCTTGTTTAAAGTAAACATATTCACGTGCGAGGGTGGAAGGCCATTTCCATGCGGAAGTGTCTTTCTAAAGACAAGAAAGAAAGAAAGAAAGAAAGAAGGAAAGAAGGAAAGAAAGAAGGAAGGAAAGAAAGAAGGAAAGAAAGAAAGAAGGAAAGAAATAAAGAAGGAAAGAAAGAAAGAAGGAAAGGATATAAATAGAAAAGATATAAATGTCAAAGGATATAGATAGAAGAAAAATCCACCATTGTGGGTGGGACTCTGCAGAGACTCTGCTACCGTGAACTCACTTTTCCCTTCAAGGGGAGGAGCAGAGACGGGGGCTTCTTCGGCTCGCTTGTTTTGGTCATTTTTTAATTACAATGTTGTCACCAACAAAAATTGTGCGAGGTCGTTTGATTTGTCGACTTGTCATGGATGAAAACCCGAGGAACAAACGGCGGGTAGTATACGACCTTGTTGGCTGGTTAAAAGTTAAGCGAAACTTATTAAGGACAATTTGCATTCAAAAGAGTTTCATTTAGCATTTTCTAACCACTTAAGATATTTCAAAGACGTAACCTGGACAAATTCGACTATTTTATACAGCATTAAGTCTTTTCCGACGGCGTAATACTTTTACTCTGGCTAACACCAGACTATTTTCCTGGTTAAGGGGAGAGCTACAGCCTTGAAAGAGTTAAGGTCAGTTTGTTTGCTATATAAATGTCCTTGAATGCCGCGGGAGGGTTTTACAACCCCTCCCGCGGCGTGAGGGACATTTAATAACAAGTTTCTCTTACGCCATGGTATCGTTTTCTTATGCGATGATTACTGACCGTACATAATTTTATGTATTGTTTAAAATTCTTTTCTCTCTTGACGTGCAGTCATGCCTTTGCTAATGAGAGAAAAAATAAAAAATTCTGCCTTTATTGAGGGAATTTAGAGATTAAGTCTGCCCTCGAGAAAATTGGAAGCAGAGGTAACCATGGTTTCATGGTAGACGCTGAGGTAACCATGGTTTTAATTTGAGTCAAGTGGATTCAATAACGTAGGTTTGGGAGATTTTGAAATTAGTCTGGTCATACAGGTTTCAAAGGGTTTGGAGGTCTTTTGTTTCATTGTTGACTCTCGCAATTTCTTTTAATGCTTCACCTTTTTCTTCTGTAATTGTTGTATGAGATGCCTCTTGCTTAAAATCCAATGTCTTACGATAACTTTACAAAGTATAACATGGAACAAACTCCGAAAACAAACAGTTCGGTTCTCAAAATATAAGTAAAAACACCAGACAAAATTGGTAGGTTTCACGGTGACTGTATAATATAGTCGAAATTTTACCTTCTCAATTTCGTCTTGTGTTTTTGGCACTGGCTTATTTTGATGGTAATTTATTCATTTCACATTTGTTTTGTTAAGTGAAAAGCTAACATGGCGTGACCTCCAACATCTAATTGTGAGAACAAATACACAAAAAGGTTTGAATGTTCCTCATGAAGAATGGACTGTCAACGGTGCTGGCTTAATGGGTATGTTGGTACCGTTGTAGTAATTTCTTAATTCAATTGTTTGATAGGTTAGCAGGTTTGTAGGTGGGTTGGTTAGATAGTTTGATACGTAGGTAGGTAAGTCGGTTAGTTACAGTACGTGGTCAGGTAGATGTTAATAAATGTATAAACGAGTCAGTAAGTTCAGAAGTAAATAAGTTAACAAAATGATTCATGATTTGGCATGCTCCATTGGGTAATGAATGCACGCCGGACGGTGGGATAGTAGGAAAAATGTGTAGGAGTTGCTCGTGGCGGTTGCTGATTTTGGAGTTATTTTACAACAACTTTATAAAAAGTTATTTAATGAAAAACGAATATTACGTTTCGATTAATAAATTCCTTTCCTGTTCGTCAAAACGTACATGTCATAACAGTTTCATTTATTTTTTGATAGTACATCCTTCAGTTGGCTTTGGATTAATGAATGCACAAAAACTGGTTGACGCGGCTCTTGGTTGGAAAACAGTCCCTTCCCAGGCGAAGTGCTTCATTAAGTTGGAAAGATCGTAAGTTGCTTAAACTTTAATCTGCATAAAACTGATTTTGAATGATGATTATTGTTAAGACTTCATGAATGAAGTCCTTTGAGATCAATGACATTGATATTTTTTTTTTGTTGTTAAGAATAAGAAATTTCGGTCAATCTCTACAGTTTAAAATACAGACGACTTTGAATAGCAATTGTTCAAGGATTAAGTACATTGAAAACGTCAAGGTGAAGCTGAGTCTGACGTTTTTGCCCCGTGCTTTCATGTTGATGTATTTAACGTCACCGAGTGGAACTATATCGCAGTTGCTTTACCCACGTGTTTTTGATGCCATAACTCGAAGAAACAAATACAAGAACTTGGTGGTTTCAAGCTTGCACTACTGGGGAGAAGATCCGAATGGAAATTGGACAGTTTCGTTTAAAAACTCAAGGCCTTCGTTTGGACATTCGGGTAAGAAACGTGAGGGAAATGTTTGCAGTTATTTGGGTTTGCGCTCTTAGAATTGCATGAGGTATTTTGAGAAGGCAGGAAAGAAAAACTAAAAGTTGCTGAAATGCCAAATCAGCTCAAGTTATACATTTTCATCTGTATGAAGTTGGACCGTGCAGTTCTACCCATTACATGCGCTAACTTTTCTTAACTTCATTGATAAGATTTTCTTGCTGGTCAGTGTGATGTAAAATTGCAAACGCTAATGAGTTCCTCCAGAGATCTTTATGTTGCATTTTTAGCAACCGTCATGGGTCTTAAAAGTGCTCTCGCTCCTAAATATACTTTTTATAATTACTCGATTAGCTCACGTTCCTATTCGGATAAATTGTAGAGAAAATAGTACTGCGAAGTGGCGTAGTGAGCACTACTGATGCCGAAAGGAAA
Source organism: Heliopora coerulea (assembly GCA_030142905.1). Classification (NCBI taxonomy): domain Eukaryota; kingdom Metazoa; phylum Cnidaria; class Anthozoa; order Scleralcyonacea; family Helioporidae; genus Heliopora; species Heliopora coerulea. The sequence continues at coordinate 52,081 of JASJOG010000588.1, read as the reverse complement.
ACCTAACTAATGGTACTCCCATTCCCTATTGTTAACTTGAATAAATAACAAAAATGAAGCCAACGACTGTGTAACAATATACAGGGTGGATAATATAGTTATGGCCTTAGCAATATAATTATTACTTTATTTATAATATTAATGTATTTGTAAGTATGTATGTATGTATATATTGTACGTATATTTTTATATGCATCATGTGTATAATTTATGTAATATATCGCAATGTCGTGCCCTTATTTTTGTACGAAGATACAATTCTCCCCTCTGTCCTCCCTTCGTACGCCTTTGATAAGTCAGAGTTAATAATAAACTGATTTTGCAATATTAGAAAGATTTCGACAGTGGCTTTTAGTGGCTACATATTTTATACCAGTTTTATACCAATTTCTGATCATAAAATTCCGCGATATTACTTCTTGACTGTCGCTTTGGTGAAAATCAAATGCATTTGACCAGACAAGAATTCTGAAGATTTCATTAATCCGGCAGAAAAAAACAAAATATTTCTCTCACCACTGCGGGGATGGAAAATTTCTAAATTTGTGACTGTTTTACCAGAATAAGCTGTGCAACCGCAGCGTTCGTAATGTACATTCCTAATAGCTGGAGAAGTAACGTGAAGAATACTCTTGGCTATAAGCATTTCTTTATAATAACGAGTGCCACAAATATGAGGAAAATGGTACAATATCGCTAAAAAGTATGACTTGAGTTGCTATAGTTTCCTTTCCGCCATCTTAGCTCTTATAGGTTCTTAAACTATTTTTTCTTTTTTTTCAACTAGGTGTTCTTTCGAAATTTAAAATTGCTTTGTACGGCACGGAAAAAGATCCTTTGTCAGGGAATCAAGATCGGTTACCATCTGGTATGTCTGTGTTTTATTTATAATGACTTGTATAAAAAGTCGGTTTGAAAAAGTATGCCCATAATTTAAGTTGTTTTCAGCAACTCCTGTTTTTATTTGTTATTTCGTGTTTCGCGGGTAGTACTGTTTTTATACCTCTTGACTGCTCAGCAGCAACGCATACTTAATGTTAACGGTATTAAGTGTGATTGGGAATATTGAAGAAGCTGTTCTTAGAGTCGCTTCTCATTAGTTACGGCAGTTCCCTGAGCCTTTAGGCTTTTTACACACCTGCTGCTGTACTCTACTTTTATATCATTGGTCTTCTGGAACAGTTTTGATTGCCAGTACATGGAATGTATGGTTACTGGGTTCCTTTGGAACTTATTTTGGTGACAAAATATGGCAACGAGTAGCCGATTTTGAAAAACATACTCGCTGGGTCACAGGGAAAAGTGAAATGAAGGTCTTAATGACGAACAAAAATTAATTGGACATGCCTAGGGTTGTCCTTGCTCCCTCTAATGACTGATGAAGAGCTCTTGCAAGCATTTTGATCTCTTATCCTTTGAGTCTCAGTCAAACGAGGATGAGTGTCACTAAGAGTAGAATGACCAGAGTTGCAAGTATGAGACTTGAAGCAGCTCTTACTGATCCGGTTCGACAAGGATGAGAGTTCATGAGAGTATGACGCTAGAATATGCTGTCGAGCGGTGAGATAAGTCAAAACTCCCGTAGAACACTTGCCAAAATTTGACATGATTCAAAGATGATGAGAGTTCATGAAAGTCGATGGGTTTGGTAGTTAAACTAGAACGTGAGTTGCCACTTTCACCAATACTCTTCAGCTCTCATCAACTCTAATCAACTCTAAGCAACTTCTCGTCTACTCTCATTAACTCTCGTCAAATCTCATTCACTTTCTTCAACTATCGTCATCTCTAATCAACCCTTTATCACTCTATTCAACTCTTCATGGACTTACGTTCACTGTTATCAACTCTTATCAACTATCATCAACTTTCGTCAACTCTCATTGACTCTCATAAACTCTCTTCAACTCTCACTAACCCTCATCACGCCTCAGTCACTCTCATCAACTCTTATCAATCTTTATTCACTCTCATTCTCATCACCTCTCGCCAATTCTTATAAATTCACGTTCGAGCTGTCAATTCTTTTCAACCATCATCAACTCTCGTCAACTTTTGTCAATTTCCTTTCACTCTCACCAACTTTCATCCCCATTTGAGCAAGGCTTTATAATTATGAGTCAACACTTTACTCATCCTGTTCAACGAAGTTATTTGCAGCAGAATTAGAGAGTTCACGTAACTTCATTATAGTTCACGACTAAACAAGGGAAATGGTTTAGATTTGAATAAGTTTTTGGTACTATAACTACTCTTATTATTATTATTATTATTATTATTATTATTATTATTATTATTATTATTGATCGACTTTTTACTATCTTCTGAGAGTGTTTCCTCGTCCGTCTAAATGCGTTCAACAAATTGTAGTTCACTTTTCTTTTTCAACACACATGTCGATGTTGGGTTATGGCTCTGAGCGTATTTGAAATGTCTCCTCAGTTCGTTTACAAAAGAACCAATGGAAATTTTTTTTGCAATCTTTGCATCTTTAGGTGTGATAAAATGTGGAAAGAAAAAATTTTGGGTTGGTTATGGAAACAAATGCTGTGCTTCGTCTATTACCTATAATTCCGATATTTACGAATGTTGCAACGACGGTAAAATTGTCGAGAAGGTTTCGATGTGTGGAGCGAAGCCCTATAACAAATGTCGAAAAATTTGTTGCCAAGGCCAACTGTACTCAAAATTCACACCATGCTGCTCTGGTCGTATATATGACAAGGAAAATGAGTTATGCTGTGCTGGTCGTGTGTATAACAAGAAATATAAGTCATGTTGTAACGGCCAAGCATATTCAAAGTGGTACGCGATGTGGTTGACTTGGCGGTACAGAGTAAGATGTAATTGAAATACGACTTCTTATGTGTGTATATTGCACCATTTAGTGGGCATTCGATACACAGATAAACAGAAGTTAAAATGTAACCTGACTTACTGACTAATGCAAACCCAATTCTAAATAAGTGTTGCCTGATTGATAGTGGTGTATGTCCATTACTGTGACTAGAGAGTTTTTGTGGGGAACAAACTTTCTGTAGTACCGGTAAATGGGTATTTCCTTCTGGTTTGTCTGTACGATGATGTTATCTTGAATTTCATACTGCTATCCATTATTTTCTCGGTCTGTCATCTTTTCTTTGACCTCAGTGTCACCACTGTAAGTAATGAACTACAAACTTATCTAGGTTAGGTAGCTTAAAACGCTTTCGATCGTCTGTTCTTTCTCACACAAACTATGAATTTGCATTAAGTGAACCTAATTGCACGGGCGACTTTCCTCTTTGTTGTATGAGCTGTCGAGAGGAACCAAGTAGAAGATGAGTGGCGAACGCGGCCTGGCCACAGCTGGCTCACAGGCCTGGGCTTGCGAACGTTTGTACGAAGAAATAAAATAGGTAAAAAATTGATGCAAACTAAAGGAAACGACAAGCCAAAAGTTCCCCAAAGCTTAAAATTGTTTTTAGTGAAAAGCGTTGCATTGATAAAGTCGACTCATTTCAGTGACAGCAAGAATCTCATCCAGCAGTTTTTGACGAGTAATTGATCCCATAATTCCTATTTCTTAAGACTTCCGGTAAGCAATCTCACGGAATCGCCAAAGAGGCCGTGCGTTCGGTTCGCTTGTTCGGTCTCCCCGGCTTACAAATACCCTGACGTCTGGGTACGCCACTGTGGTACTGAGGACTATTCAATTTCAGTGAAGAAGCTGCGCACGCCACTATATTCTCATAATGAAGATCACAATTATCCGGCAATTATCCGGCAAAAATGCATTGGGAGGTAAAAGATACCCCTTTCCAAAATTCCTGCTTACGCCGGTAAAAAACTGAAAAACAGGTATATTTAAACCATCTTTATTGCAAGAGAGCGATTGGAAATAGATAATACAGATTCTATCTTCAATTTCAAAGGCAATAATTATAGAAATGATGATAATTAAAATGTGAGTAGCAATACCAACCAGTACAAATGCCAATACTAATACTGATATTAATTGGCAATAATACTGACATTAGCATTAGTGGTTATTACTATAACTAGCATTACTGTCGTTAAAACTGTTATCGTTATTACAAAATGTTATTACATTTAAATTGACGAATCAAGTTCATTAATCGGGCTTGAAAAGAAAAAATTTATGTGACGACAGTTGAACAGAGCAGATTCTTGAATTGAATTTATTTGCAAATCAAATCGCAGCAAAGGACGTTCACAAGGATATGCCTATCGGTGCATCTGCCTGAATTTCTGGCTTTGATTATACCTTCACAAATGACTATGCATACACAGTGGCGTGAAGGAGACCTACATACATAATTCCAGTCGTATTCGTTTGGGCATCGGCTCAAATCGTAACTTGATAAACGTTTACATAGCTTGACTGTCAGTTGAGAACTTCTTTTCCGTCTGTCATTCCGTGCTGAAAAATAGACCAACATATTTCATTAACCTTTATAGTCCACGAGCAGCTAAACCAAGAGCTTAAGAAGCAACTTCAAACTGGTGGGACACGCGCTTTAATGGGCACTTTTATACATCCTCATATAGACACAACGTGATTGTGTATTCTGTGCAAAAAGACATTTTATGATTTCGTCGAAAGAACAAGGTACTTTCTATCATAAAAAGGGTAGACTTAAGAATGTTGGGTGGTATGTGTACCTAATGTTCCCCGGTTAAGACACCCCTCGGCTAAATTATATTCAATGTTAATGCTGGTTTTACCGATGAAGTTACAAATTACAAAAATAGACGGTAGATTTGTTTTTTTTCAATGATTTTTTGGCATTCGTCAATCTTTTCGATACCATTCATACATAGATTGGGTTCGAGACTATTCTGCACTGAGTTGATGGAGCGACGTCACACCGACCATTAACGAAACGTGCTGAAAAATTCTCGGACAGCCTAAGTACTGTGCGCAAAATTCCCTACAAATTTTAGCAATTCAACAAGAACACAGTGATTGAACTACTGGAAAGAACTTTTAATTGTTGTGACGCACCTATGCATAGACATGTAAAATTGAAGGACCGTTTCAATTGTAATGACAAGGGCCTATTCAACACGCTTCGTGTTTCGATTAAATGTCCATTACAATGCCACTCTCTAAGGTTTTAGTAAGGGCGGTGGCTATCACCTTACATTGGGTATTTTGTTATGAGTTCGATGTCTTCCCGACTTCCCCCAGCCCGCTTCAACTCACAAATCCGCTTAGTTGGAACACGACAGCCGCTTATTTTAGTTCTACGCGGTCCTCTTTTCACTTCATTTCATTTCATCTCTATTTTCCTGTCACCCTACATCTTGTCGCCCTACATCTTGTCACTTTAATCCTATTGTTTAGCTGTCATGTAACTTACAATATCATACAATATCTCGTACAATATCACCCGTCTGATTTCTTGGATTGCTACTGTTAAACAACTACTCGCGTCTGTTATCCATCTGCTCTCTCATCAATGATGAGATATAATAAAAACACCTCAAAACTGCTTAACGACATTTCTTGGTGTAAATTAAATTAGGTTCGTCATTAGTTAAAGTCGAAAGCCTATGAGAGAAAAGAAAAAGTCCCTTCGCGCGATAAAATTCACCAAGTGGGAAACAGCCTTAAGTCAACAAAGGATAACAGTAAACAACTACCTTCATATAATTATGTGGAATAATGTACTTGGGTGAAGGACAAGGATATTGGGGCTACTCCAAATGAACAAACCCTAGATTGTCCAACCATCCCAATTTCGTCGGGATTATCCCGATATTGCTTAAACATTCCCAATTCCAACCAATATGCTGTCGGGATAGGAAAAAAATTCCGATTTTGACATCTCCTTCAAGGAACGAGAAGCCCAGGAAGATATTTTCGTCAAGTTCTAATTGTGTAGATTTTCTTCGGAATACGGTAAAAACATAACGCCAGTGGTAAATAGGTGGACGAAATGAACAGGACATAAATTAGACTGATTGCCTCTAAATAAGTCAGTAATATCCGATTTCTCGAACTCCTTCTCGACGAATATAAAGAGTCATGATCCATAAATTTCCGCTGGCATCCACAAAATTTCACAACCTGAAATCTTAATAATCTTCTTGTGAAAGCAAATCAAAAGTTTTAGGGATAGGAGCATGTTGTGGTAATTGATTAAAACGTCTTATCTATCAATAATATCAGCTTTATTGTACGTCAGTTTGAAAGATTCGGTTGTTCAAGATAGATAATAAGGAACGCAACAGCAAGAAATCGAAAGTATCTTCCGGGTATTATGACCAGCTTGCAGGTAAACATCTTTTTTAGTTATACAGACACGCACAACAGCGCTAAATATTCAAAACAACGGCATGGCGCTCTGTAATTTGTTTTTCCATGGTTGTTAACTTAAAACATAGATCAATTAATAAAAAGCAGCAGAGTTTTCTGAAAGTAATAAGGGTTCAAGAACCGTTTTGAAAACAAAATTATTAAACAAATTTCACTGCAGAAAATGAATTTGATCTGAGCATGTAAATATAAATGAATGTATGTGGATTAGTATATTATGTTAATTTAAACGAATCATCGCCAGTACGTCTCGTAAAATCTTATCAATTGCAGCTGGTATATCAGCTAGTGATCGCGCAAAAAAAATTTCTCTCATCAATTCATTCAAAAACATTTTCGAATTGGCTTGGAAAATAATATGTGCGGCGAAAAGAGACAGAGATCCGTGTTTGTAACTTCTGTTTGTTTAAGAAAAGAATCCTGTCTTTCACAAAATTAGTGTATCAATAAAAAAAAAAGTTATGCCCATTTTGAATTAGACATGCAACGCAGAAATCCAGTCTACCCAGGCCACTCCGCCTACGTGTAGTTCATCTACCTTAATCCTTTCCTGTCCAAGAGGTCTCCCCATGACGATTAAAATCGTCTGGCGTTAACGAAAGTAAAATTAAGGGTTAAAGGCTATGCAAGGCTGATAAGTATGAGTGAACCATTGACGGGTAAGCCGAAAGGTGCATGACATTGCCTTTCTCGATCACGACAATAAAAAGACATGTGACGTTCTGTACTGGTGTATAGTGTTTGTCTCTTGAATAATAAGGTTGAACGAAAGCGTGTCATTTGGGGCAGTCTGTTGTTGGTGTTGCAACTTTGCCCTTTCAACTCCATTTTTTAATAAAGATTCGAGTGATTGTTTGGGGAAGCAGGCCTTTGAGTAATATTCCCCATAATAAAATGCGTGTTGAGCTGTTACGCAGTTTCTTGATCACAGTGTATGGTGATTTTGCCAGTTCAGAGTAGAGAAATAATTGTGGAAGATAGTAAAACTCTGTCGCCGATTCTCATTTTCTGGTTTCCAGCGTGAAAGTCTGAAGCTACAGTTATATAGTATGCAACACTCACTACATTAGCAAAGAAGACTCAAATGGTCACTCCTTCGCTCGTTCGACATGTATGCGTAAAATACAGTAATATTCTTCATATTAAATGTATATAAATGTATGTTATGTTAGTAAAGACGCCAGAGATAATAAATGCATTTAAACTGACATCCCTGAAGCTATGCTCAAAGACAGTGACTGCACAACTTTGCATCGAAAACCCACCTTCACCTTGGCAAGTTTTAGTTAGTTTTGAAATAGGCTTCGTTCAAACAAGAAATTACCAGAAATTATGATAAAAGTACACTGACTGGCCCGACGTAGCGTCAGTTCAATCTTCCGGTTTAGAACGAAAACGTCAATAGTTTTTGCTGTTTTTCGTTTTTACTGTTTGTATTTTGTTATCCTTATTGTCCAATCATTATTCAATTTACCCATGATACACCGTTTGTCGAAAAGGTGTGGTAGCTTATGAGTAGGGACCAAACAGAATAAGTAGATGACCCACTCTAAGTTAGTGAACAAACTCAATAGATCAAAGTGATTCAAAACATCAACCAGCAATAGAAAAATACGACGCTTATATGATTATTACATTTAATATTATTCTTCTCTTTACAATGATGAATTTACGGATTTGGATAAGCTTGTCACTTGTTATAATTCAACATCTTCTATCTTCCTTGATAGATCGGCACGCTCCCTTACACTCCGGAAATGTTGTCAATAGACCACGTGTCCCTTGGTTTAACGAGGATATTAAAGCTGCGATTTGAGCAGAAGAAGAGCTAAACGCAAAAGGAAAGCAACTAAAAGTGTGACCCATCTGGCTGCTCATAAGCAGAAAAAAAACTACGCAACACTTTTAATGAAGAGAGCACGTTGGACACTCTATTGTGGCTTTATTCATGGTAATAATGTTGATCAGCAGAGGCGCGATTTAGGAGGGTGCGCATCAGACGCGCACCCCTTTTTTTATAAGTTGTCGTGTGATTTTTTGCTCGGTTATAAAACACAACCATTAAACATATCGACCACGAAGAAATTCCGATTCAAAAAGCACAGGAAACGACAGTAGCATAAAAATTCTTCCGTTAAAATGCCACACGGTGGAAATGAATTCGTAAAAAGATTTTGCGCCCTCCCCGTTCTCAAAATTCTGGATCCGCCCCTGATCAGGGAAGACTGTGCAAAGCAGCAAAGACCTGATTAAAAGATTCGAAGACAATATTTCTACCAGAAGGATCCTGTTGCTGAAGCGGTGAGATTATGGGAAAACCAAACAACAACAGCTTGGCAGTTGACAAGAATTAAGCGAGTAGGCATGCAAATCGTCTTTTATAAAGGAAACATTTAGGAAAGATGCAGTTTTAATAGATCGTCAAATTACGAGGTAAAGAATTCTCCAATGTGTTGTTAAGATAACTACCATTGATGACTGCCAAACCTAAGACAAGGAGGATTTACTGGGCTCGATAGTTCTTAAGACGGATTTCTAAACCTCCTCATTCACGGAATGCACCGATAAAACACTTGATGATCCTCATGAATGGAACAGAGGCTGGTTTATTTAATAGATAATTACTAAAGCACGCAACATTATTGGATACAATGCAAACAGCTGAGGCTGCAAGCCGAAGCTGCATGTATCATATCCAATAATGCTGTGTGCCTCAGTAATTATCTATTAAATAATTACTGACCTTCATCGAAACACATTATATTTTCTCTGCGTTATAACAGCGAATACAGTGAGGAAAATTTTGGAAACTCGACTTGCATATTTTTGCTCTCTGCATTATTTGATATAATGCTGAGTGAAAACAATAGGTTTTGATTCGGGTCAGTAATCATATAGGTTCTGCAGCACAATAGGTATTGAGAAGTTAGTGAGGATGTGGATAAATGATTTTCAGAGGTGGAATCATTGATAATGAAACCATCGGTCCTTTTAGGGTACTAGGCGGAGTGCAGATGATTGCTGAAGCGTATGTGGCATTTCGTAAAGCAAACATCATCCTTGGATTGGTGTTTTTAAGAGCTATAGCGCAGAAACATGACGAAAACTTATAAATGAAATCCGGAAGGTTAAGGGGCAGTTATAACTTTAAAAGACTACCTAGTCGGCTAGCTGTTGAGATTCTATTGTAAGAATCGGTCAAAAGCAAGGCGCCTTATATAACAACCTATTTTAGGAATTTCAGAGTGGGTGGACCTCAGAACAACGTGCAAGTGGCCTTTGTCGGACTAAACTATACAGGGTGTCCCAAAAAAACCCGAAAACTATTGAAATCACCAATAACAATTTAATTGTTAGAATTTTAATGCCTTAGCTCTCTGTTGGTCCCCACGAATCCATAAATGATTGATATAAGTAATTTTATACATAATGAAGCTGTCTAAAACTGTAAAATGTTGTTATTACGTAGTTTTTGTTTATTGGAGTCTTATGGTGCTTAAACACAATGGAATCAGATTGTATTCATGATCAACATGTGCTTATTGTGCTGTTTCAGGCTTTTAGGAAGGAAAAGTATGTGCATTAAAACAAAACAGTTTTTACTTACAATATTTACAATTTACAACTATGGATACAATCAAGCACCGTGACCTTCGACATATCCCCTTTCTCTTGCAACACAAAGCATTGTTCGCCTGTGCATATCACTCACTGCCCGTCGAATGAAGGCAGGCTGCTCTCGTAAGGCGTCGAACTCCCTGACGATCCTCTGGCGTAACTCGTTAATATTTTGCGGTGGAGTTGCAAATACTTTATCTTTAATATACCCCCACGAAAAAAAAAGTCGCATGGTGTCAAGTCAGGTGAGCGCGGTGGCCATTCAACATCATGACCTAAACCTATGATGCGGTGATTTCCAAACACATCGTTGAGGCGATCTCTAACTGCGATAAGGCGATGTGCAGGAGCGCCATCTTGAGCCCACCAAAGACCCCGAAACCTTCCCTCCCAATATTGGTTATTAAAATGTTCAGCGAGTTGTGGAAAGGCAAATTCGTTGAGCGTTCGAAGATAGGCGATTCCGTTAACATTCCCCACGAAAAAGTAAGGACCAAGCATTACACCATTACCGCAAAGTGCTGCCCAAACCGTCAAATGTACGCGAGAATCGCTCCTTTCAAAATTAAATACAGAAGTGCAAAGTCGCCTGCCAACAACTCATGCCGCACATGCACTCGGTATGGGTGCCATTTAATTTCAACCTCTGTTATCCGGTTAAAGCTTGTTCTGGAAATCGGAATGGGGTTGCGACGAGCACTCACGTGAGGATTTTGCTGGAATAGATCTCTTATAGCGTCGATATTTTGCGCAGTTCGAATAGTTCTTCTTCTGCCAGAATGCCCTTTATTAATGTTTAAACTCGTACCTGCGTTTAAATACTTTCTGACGTTGCTCAAAATTGTGCTTGGCGCAGGTGGATTTCGATCTAGAAACCTTTGTTGAAAAACGTTTCGCACTTTCGTTGTACTTTGGGTACGCGTATAATTTATCACAATAAAAACTCTTTGTTCTGTGGTCAGTTGTACCATTTTCTTTCGAAGCGATGACAGGACTAACTTGAATTTTATCATTTTCACAAAGTTTTTCTCTGTTAGAATTTTATAATTTGCTTTAAATTCCCACGGGCAAAAAATCACGCACTTTACAAGGCGATTTTCTTACCTAAATTTTAATACATGCACCTTGACAATATTTTACGCATCATTACGTTCAGCTTTTTCGTAGGGCATTCAAATTTTAACAATAAGTGATTTCAATAGTTTTCGGGTTTTTTGGGACACCCTGTATAACAACCTATTTTAGGAATTTCAGAGTTGATGGACCTCAGAACAACGTGCAAATGCCTTTGTCGGACTAAACTATAGTTGTTGTCTGTTAACTAGTTGACATTACTCTTGGGACTAAAATCATTCATTACTCTGTTTTGGATGAAAAATTCTATTATGTAACGGAGGTCGTCCTCGAGTTTCGAGTTGTTTTTACGTAAGGTCCCAAATAATCTCGCATGGGTTGGTCTGTTCTGTAGGATGTTCGACAAAAAGGCGAATGGTCATACCCAGTTACCATATTTGGTTGCCGAGGATGAAATATCAAGTACACTTAAGACGGAGAACGTGAGCTCAGGAAGAAGGAATCAGGATTCAGGAGTTGTTGTTTGGTCAAACGATGTTGTGGTCATATTTCAAACTGATACAAGTAAATCCTTAGTACTAGAGAACTTGATATAAAAAAATTATACTGTGTGAAGTTGTCGAATGGTGTTGGATTAGAGGTTTCCAATCACTTCCTTCTTCAGTTTTGGGGACTTTAAGCAAGCTAAAGTTCACGACGAGCAAGCCAAGACGGCGAAGGTGGCAATCAAGCAACTAAAAATTTTCGAATTGATCAGAAACCATAGTTCATTGACTTCGCTCCGAATACTTGATGTTTGTTTTTCGACCTCGATCTCGACCTCGACCTCGAAAAGCTTGAAAGTATCTAAAGGGATTCTGTTCAATAGTTCAACGACAAACTCTACTAAACTCTTCAGGCCCTCAATGAGTTAACGTCGCCTTTACCACGTAAAAATACCCCAAGTGACGTTGAATGGAGAACGAAGACGACGATAGGATTACTCTTGTGCCTAAAAATTATTCATTTTCTTTGTTTCGTACGAAAAATTCTATTGTATGAAGGTGTTGACGTTCCCGTTGTTTTTGCTTAAAAGTTGGGACACACGTGGCGTGAAGTAGCGGACACATGTCGCAGGAATGTGTCCGTTTTGTCAGAAACACGAGGAGACTTGACTTGGGGACTTGATTTACGTGATTGACTCGTTCTAATTAGTGATTACACATGAGAGGGGGTGTCAGTTGAGAATTAAATGACGCTTAGTGGTTAGCTGTCCTCAGACTTTATCGATGAAACTTGTCGTATGAACTGTTGGCGCGGAGAGAAATGTCGCGGGGACACACTTCTGTTCTGACGACTTGCTGCAGGAATTCAAATCAATTTGAATTCATGTAACAAGTTGTGGGGTCGAAATTTTGTCCCCGCGACAAAGTTTTCCTTAGTGCACACCGTGGAATTTGTCGCTGAGGCATGTCACAGCGATATGTCTCCGTGATTTGACGCCTCGTGTGTCCTAACCTTAACTCTTTCCCGGCGCCATGAGACTTCTATTATTTTACTCTAACGCCAAACGATTTTGCCCGTTAAGGGGAGAGGTCTCGGGCAGGAAAGGTTTAAATTCGTCGTCGCAATCGTCCATCAAGTAGTCAATTTTAAAATTCCTTAATTTGGTCCCCTGCAGAACAGTGCAAGTTGACGAAGCAAAATGCAAACAGTGGTTGAACCAGCAAAGAGCTTCATACCTACTTGGGCAACGTCTGAAAAGTTTGAAGCAGGCATTAATGTTGTTACAAAGCTGCGAACAAGTCATCCCATACTTCTTACAGCAAGATATTTACTGTACCAGAGTGGACGCAGGATTCGGGCACCTTGCATTGTGTGCGGTGATTCCAATCAATTTGCGTTGTGTGAGTTAAAGGGAGGACCAGCCCTGAATCGTGTTGTGTAGAGTTATTAAGGTTTATTTACTTGACGATCGCTTGAAAATTGTCATTCTTCAAGAACAATTGAACAAAGCTGTTTGCACTGTATCCAATGTTTCCAAGAAACACAAAATTTAGTTGGCAAAATTGAGTATCACGTAAGTACCTCTAGTCGAAAATGCATTTCCCAAGTTCCCTTGGAGACACCGAACTAAATAGAAAGCTATGGCTTCTGCTAGTTCAACACAATCAGAAGGGTAGTAAAACCTGTAATACAATCTTCAACCGTTATTGCCGGGAAATTTTGGCAGCAACTTGGAGACATTTTATATAATGCATAGTTTTGGGAGGGTAAATCATTTAGATGATTTTGTGGTTGGAGATCTGAGTCTCAGACTAAATTTAAATCCAAACACTGAAAACCATTAGATATTTCTTAAATGAAAAGGAAAAGACAGACTTGAATTAAATGAAATATGGTCTGTGACAAATTACTTCTAAAATGAGTGAATAAACATGAAGCATTTTTCTGTTTTTCATTACTGATACGAGATTTGCCTCTGATATCAAAGTTTTGTCATACTTTAAGTGAAACTTAGAACGAATTCAAGACAAATAATTTTCATTCCTTCTTTTATTGAAAAGGATTCAACTGTTCAGCTGAAATGGTTACAATGACTGTTCAACATCGGTAAGCGACTGCTGTAATCAGCAGTCGTTACATTAGTAATGCAAGATTAAGAAGCCATCCGGGGATTGATGAAAATTCATTTTCCGTGTGGAGCTGGCGGCGGAGTTCTACAGGCCAAATCGCAGCAAATTACGCTGACCATAGAGTGGGTATCGGTGCACATTCGGTTTGCTCTTATGACGGTGAGTGAAGTGCAAGTAACGGTGTACACACAAGTACTGGAAGGAAACCTGCAAATATAAGTCCAGTTACTTTCTTTGGGACATGCGCTCAAATCGTAACTCGAAATGGGCTGGCAAAGGCGGACGCCCAGTTGCCTCGCTTGTCTCTTCACGTTTGTGTGACCTGAAAAATAAATGAAAATATTTCGTTAATTTTGTCAATAAGAAATCGCTTAACTACCGATAATCACGTCATTAAGAGCTGTGGCGTAGCTCGGATTTTTCTATTAGATTCCCATAGTCCTTAATTCATGAGTATCATTCAATCAGACGTGCTGAATGGCACCACGTTAGCGGACTTGAAATACCATGGAAGTGCTGGGCTAAGGACTTGAACTGTTTTTTCCAATCCTTGGACTGGAAATAATGGTTCAAGTCCTTGAACTTGAAATATAATTTCACACAATCAGTTTACTCATCGATACACTCATACTCATCAACATATTTACTCTAATACGCCAATTCGTTGTGCCAATACACTAACTGATTCGCCTCGGACTAGAACGAATTGTTTGTACTTGAAAACCCAGTCTAGTCCGAATTGGAGGCCTTCAAATATCACATCAAGCACGAAAACCATCATACGAGTTTAAACTGTGGCTCAAAAACTCGTAGCTGAAGCCATTGACACACATTTAGTGCTTCAGAATCATATGTCAACAACGACTACGAGAGCACGTTTTGTATGTCGTCAACTTTCGTTAACTGTCGTTTTCGACAATTCTTCGTTCGTAAAACGGTAATTCTTTGACAAATTATCATTGATTTAGAGCGGGAAAAGCCCAGGTTTAAGATTTCACGAGCCCTTGATAGTTCTGAATGAATATCGCGATGATAAATCTTGAAATCTCAAGAGCCCCCAGTCTTGACATTCGACGAAGAGTACATTGGCGAATCCAGGTTTCTGAGAAGAGGGTTTCAGTGGTAGTTTGAGTAGATGTTTTGTGGGTGAACATTAGCGTGGTAAGCACGTTATTCTAATGGTTCTGGACGCATGCTTCCTCAGGAACATTTTTGAAAATTAGACGTGAGATCGTTTCTAGTTGCCTCTGAGAGCTTTAGAAAGACAATCTTGTACTTACATAGTATTAACGGGATTCCGGAACATTTAATGTGGTTAACTATGTACATAGTCTGACAAGAGGTAAAAACCATACTTCTGTACAGTCAACCTTGCCCCATCGCTCAGTCTGTACTAAAACCTTGGACAAATACTTTCCCGTACAGACCAAACAGTCGGTCAATAAGTAATCAATATTGCAAAACTTACCACCACTTAACACGGTGATTCCATCCTGTTCAAGTCTAGTCAGCTCGTAAATCGGCAGCCCGCGGCAAAATTCAAGAACATTTGGTCTCAGTTTCGTAAGATTAGCTGGTCCTTTTACTGTCCACATTGATGACAAGAAATTTATTCCTTTTTTAATCATACCTTTCTTACTAGAAACCTATAAAAAGAGAGGAGGCTTATTCCGAATATTAGTGATAGCATTAACAAGCGCTACTGCTTATTGTTTCAATGGAAAGCTGTTTTTTGTTAATTTTCCTCTTCTTTTGTTTCCTTTCTTAGTCTGGTTCTCCTTTGTCTTTGTTCTTTTTAAAGTGAATATTCTGCAGTGAAGTTCTCGGTCTATAAGCTCCATCGTGGGTAAGTAGACATAAATATGATGGTTACTTTTTCTCAGGTTCAATTTATCTGCTTAACTATTTCATGAATCATTTCAATTTACGGATTTCGGGATTGTACCAGTGAAATTATAAACCAATGTCGCCTTTAGGTTTCCTACCAATCACTCGATGCAAGCATGGAGAACCGGTGTCATCTGATGGTTCCCAGATGAGGTAAATAAGTAAAGATTTACACCAATAAAAATAGCTTAAAATGTAGGAAAAACGCACATAACTTGAAGAGTTCGGGTTTTCATTACCTCACCACCTTAAGCTTTTGTTAGGTTAAATTTTTGTCTTCACTAACCAATTGCATGCTTTTCTCCAATTCCTTCAAAGCAGGCACGTCTGCATCGTGTGGTCTGATGTAGCAAACGCTACTGTTAGGCAAGCGAGTCACCGTCAAATTCTACAAGAAATAACTCATTATCCTATTTACAAAAATGAAGTAAAACACAGAAAACACAATTGTAAAAGCATGCAATTTATACGTTCCAGGAGGTCTCCCTACACTATAAGTTGCTTAGTCGAAAATGCTGTTAAAACAAATGCTTTTTTAAGTGGTATCGAGATTAATAGTTGAAGTTTTTCAAAAATTACTGAAATGCTTATCTTCAAATGCCAATGTTGTGATATTCAAACAGTCTCAGCCACAAAAAGATGGATAGCATCAATTTTGAAAATGTGCCTAAATAGATGAATATCATCTTTCAAGGGGAAACTCGGAAAAGCATTAGGATTAGGGTTACGATTATGGTGAGGGTTTGGATTACGGTGAGCATTAGCCATAAGGGTTAAATCACCCCCCACGACGGTAAACCTATGTCTCACCCCGCTTTAAAAATTTTTCAGCAATTATTTCCTTGGAACAAGAATCCAGAGTTTTACTGTGGGTTAAGTTAGGGCTATCACTTACCGATACATAGTCACTTAACACGTCTGCTTGGGAAATTTGCCGATGAGCTGGGACATTGTAAACCACCGACTTATTTTTCATATTGATTGCTACTTCTTCAGTGAAGTGGGCACCTTGCTCTCTTACCAATACCTTGAACTTGTTGTTAGATGGTTGTTCCTTGAAAAAATGAAACAGTGTAACCAGATTATACACTAAGAATGAAAATTATTATCGCCATGCTCTTCGGAAATCCTATAACTGCAGTAATCATTTGGGTTTGACGCTCGAAAATACACTCATGAATACTTTTTGTCAGTGCTTATCTGGAAACATTAAGCGCTTTTCATAAGGAGTACTGAGTATATATCTGTCTCTCTCTCTCTCTCTCTCTCTCTCTCTCTCTCTCTCTCTCTCTCTCGATATATATATATATATATATATATATATATATATATATATATATGTACATAATATAAGCGCACAGTATATCTGCAGTAATGATCAATATTATCTATGTACATTTTTTGGACAATTTTAAGTCTGAAACGGCACAGTATACTTTTAATGAAAAATTCAAATAGTAAAGTCAAATTCTTTCTCACTATGTTCTCATGATGCTATATCTCATGCTTTTACGTTGAATTATAAAAAAACCTTTAAAACACTTGCTCATTTCTATACGGTTATCTTGGCTCATTTGATTTTATGAGAGGAAAACATTATTACAAAGGAATGAATGAATGAATAAATGCATTTCTGCAGGAATGAATGTATTGCATGAGTGTAGTGACTCACTGATCACTTATCAGTGAGTAAAGTAAGTAAAGTTAGCAAGTAACTAACTGCGTAAGTAAGTTAATAAGTAAGGTTGCAAGCAAGTTAGCATGTAAGGTGGTAAAGTAAGACAGTCACTGTTAGTTGATAAATCGGTAGGTACTTAGGTAAGTAACGTAACCAAGCGAGTAAGTTTGTGAGTAAGTTAGTAGGTGAGAAAGTATGCAAGTAATGTAAGTAAGTAAAGAACCAGTAAGTAAGTGAGAAAGTAAGCAAGTAAGTTAGTAAGTAATTAAAGTAAGTAAATAAATAGATACGTAAGTAAGTAAGTAAGTAAGTAAATAAGTAAAGTAAGTAAAGTAAGTGAATACGCAAGTAAGTTAAGTTAGAAAATAAGTAAGCCAGTAAGTAAGATAGTAAGAAAGTAAGTAAGTAAGTAAGTAAGTAAGTAAAATAAACAAGTAAGTCAGTACGTAAGTAAGTTACGTAAGCAAGTAAGTAAATAAGTAAGTAAGTAAAGTAAGTAAGTGAGTACGTAAGTAAGTTAAGTAAGAAAGAAAGTAAGTAAGTAAGAAAGTATGTAAGCAAGTAGGTTGTTAGGTAGGTAGGTAGGTGAGTGAGTAAGCTAGTTAGCAAGTTAGCAAGTAAGTAAGTAAGTAAGTAAGTGATTACGTAAGTTAAGTAAAAAAATAAGTAAGTCAGTAAGTAAGTTAGTAAGTTAGTTAGTTAGTATGTAAGTATGCAAGTAAGTAAGTATATAAGTAAGTATGTATGTAAGTAAATAAGTAAGTAAGTAAGAAAGTAAGAAAATAAGTGCGTAAGTAAGTTAGTAAGTTAGTAGAGTAAGTTAGTAAGTGAGTAAGTAAGCAAATAAGTAAGTTAGTAAATAAGTATTAAGGTAAGTAAGTATATAAGTAAGTATGTATGCAAGTAAGTGAGTACGTAAGTAAGTATGTAAGTAAGCAGATAAGTAAGTAAGTAAGTAGATAAATAAGTGAATAAATAACTGAGTACGTAAGTAAGTAAGTAAGAAAGTAAGTAAGTAAGTAAGTAAGTAAGTAAGTAAGTAAGTAAGTAAGTAAGAAAGTAAGTAAGTAAGTAAGTAAATAAGTAAGTAAGTAAGTAAGTAAAGGCTAGTTTCCATATAATCGCTGACGATCGCTGACGATCGCCGGATCGCTGAAATCATTGAAGCGAAGGATCGTTGACGATCGCCAACGATCGCTTGAGTTTGTTTCCATATGATCGCTCAATTCGTTGTATCCCAGCTCCTTCTTGTGCCTGATTATTTATTGTTCAGCAGACACCGCAGGCAGTCGACAGTTCCAAACCAAATTTGTCGCTTAAGGCCTTCAAGGCGTTGAATTTTTTGAACTTGTCTTTATATTCTTTACAGTATCGGTTGTATAAACATTCATATTTGTGAATTTCTTCCATGAACTCTTCTGTGGAAAAACTCGCCATGTTCTATCTTCGAAGCACGTGGTCAATTTAAGACAAATGCCTGAATGTCACAATGTCAACAGAAAATGATGCATTTTGGGATCGTTTCGATCGCTGGATCGCTGAATTTTGTTTCCATATAATCGCTGACGATCGCTGTGGATCGCTCACGATCGCTGAGATAGAACATTTTCTATCTCAGCGATCGTCAGCGATCGCGATCGCCGGGGATCGCTCACGATCGCTGGATCGCTGAAAAGTGTTTCCATATATTCGCTGTCGATCGCTCATAATCGTTGGCGATCAACAGCAATCGTCAGCGATTATATGGAAACTAGCCTTAAGTAAGTAAGTAAGTAAGCCAGTAAGTAGGTAAGTAGGTAAGTAAGTAAGTAGGTAGGTAGATAAGTAAGTAAGTAAGTAAGTAGGTAGATAAGTAAGTAGGTAAGTAAGTAAGTAGATAAGTAAGTAGTAAGTAGTAAGTAAGTAAGTAAGTAAATAAGTAAGTAAGTAGGTAAGTAGGTAGATAAGTAAGCAAGTAAGTAGATAAGTAAGTAAGTGAGTAAGTAAGTAAGTAAGTAAGTAGGTAAGTAAGTAGGTAAGTAAGTAAGTAGGTAAGTAAGTAAGTAAGTAAGTAAGTAAGTAAGTAAGTAAGTAAGTAAGTAAGTAAGTAAGTAAGTAAGTAAGTAAGTAAGTAAGTAAGTAAGTAAGTAGGTAAGTAAGTAAGTAGGTAAGTAAGTAAGTAGGTAAGTAAGTAAGTAGGTAAGTAAGTAAGTAGGTAAGTAAGTAAGTAGGTAAGTAAGTAAGTAGGTAAGTAAGTAAGTAAGTAAGTAGGTAAGTAAGTAGGTAAGTAAGTAAGTAGGTAAGTAAGTAAGTAGGTAAGTAAGTAAGTAGGTAAGTAAGTAAGTAAGTAAGTAAGTAGGTAGGTAAGTAAGTAAGTAGGTAAGTAAGTAGGTAGGTAAGTAAGTAAGTAGGTAAGTAAGTAAGTAGGTAAGTAAGTAAGTAGGTAAGTAAGTAAGTAGGTAAGTAAGTAAGTAAGTAAGTAAGTAAGTAGATAAGTAGGTAAGTAAGTAGGTAAGTAAGTAAGCAAGCAAGTAAGTAGGTAAGTAAGTAGGTAAGTAAGTAAGTAGGTAAGTAAGTAAGTAGGTAAGTAAGCAGATAAGTAAGTAAGCAGATAAGTAAGTAAGCAGATAAGTAAGTAAGCAGATAAGTAAGTAAGCAGATAAGTAAGTAAGCAGATAAGTAAGTAAGCAGATAAGTAAGTAAGTAGATAAGTAAGTAAGTAGATAAGTAAGTAAGTAAGTAGATAAGTAAGTAGATAAGTAAGTAAGTAAGTAGGTAAGTAAGTAAGTAGGTAAGTAAGTAGATAAGTAAGTAAGTAAGTAGGTAAGTAAGTAAGTAGGTAAGTAAGTAAGTAGGTAAGTAAGTAAGTAGGTAAGTAAGTAAGTAGGTAAGTAAGTAAGTAGGTAAGTAGGTAAGTAAGTAAGTAAGTAAGTAAGTAAGTAAGTAAGTAAGTAAGTAAGTAAGTAAGTAAGTAGGTAAGTAAGTAGGTAAGTAAGTAGGTAAGTAAGTAGGTAAGTAAGTAGGTAAGTAAGTAGGTAAGTAAGTAGGTAAGTAAGTAGGTAAGTAAGTAAGTAAGTAGGTAAGTAAGTAGGTAAGTAAGTAAGCAAGCAAGTAAGTAGGTAAGTAAGCAGATAAGTAAGTAAGTAGGTAAGTAAGCAGATAAGTAAGTAAGTAGGTAAGTAAGTAGGTAAGTAAGTAGGTAAGTAAGTAGGTAAGTAAGTAAGTAAGTAAGTAGGTAAGTAAGTAGGTAAGTAAGTAAGCAAGCAAGTAAGTAGGTAAGTAAGCAGATAAGTAAGTAAGTAGGTAAGTAAGCAGATAAGTAAGTAAGTAGGTAAGTAAGCAGATAAGTAAGTAAGTAGGTAAGTAAGCAGATAAGTAAGTAAGTAGATAAGTAAGCAGATAAGTAAGTAAGTAGATAAGTAAGTAAGTAGATAAGTAAGTAAGTAGATAAGTAAGTAAGTAGATAAGTAAGTAAGTAAGTAGGTAAGTAAGTAAGTAGGTAAGTAAGTAAGCAGATAAGTAAGCAGATAAGTAAGTAAGCAGATAAGTAAGTAAGTAGATAAGTAAGTAGGTAGATAAGTAAGTAAGTAAGTAGGTAAGTAAGTAAGTAGGTAAGTAAGTAGATAAGTAAGTAAGTAAGTAGGTAAGTAAGTAAGTAGGTAAGTAAGTAAGTAAGTAAGTAAGTAAGTAAGTAGATAAGTAGGTAAGTAAGTAGGTAAGTAAGTAAGTAGGTAAGTAAGTAAGTAGGTAAGTAGGTAAGTAAGTAGGTAAGTAAGTAAGTAAGTAAGTAAGTAAGTAAGTAGGTAAGTAAGTAGGTAAGTAAGTAGGTAAGTAAGTAAGTAGGTAAGTAAGTAAGTAGGTAAGTAAGTAAGTAGGTAAGTAAGTAGGTAAGTAAGTAAGCAAGCAAGTAAGTAGGTAAATAAGCAAGCAAGTAAGTAGGTAAGTAAGCAGATAAGTAAGTAAATAGGTAAGTAAGCAGATAAGTAAGTAAGTAGGTAAGTAAGCAGATAAGTAAGTAAGTAGATAAGTAAGCAGATAAGTAAGTAAGTAGATAAGTAAGTAAGTAGATAAGTAAGTAAGTAAGTAGGTAAGTAAGTAGGTAAGTAAGTAAGTAAGTAGGTAAGTAAGTAGGTAAGTAAGTAAGTAAGTAGGTAAGTAAGTAAGTAAGTAGGTAAGTAAGTAAGTAAGTAGATAAGTAGGTAAGTAAGTAGGTAAGTAAGTAAGTAAGTAAGTAAGTAGGTAAGTAAGTAAGTAAGTAAGTAAGTAGGTAAGTAAGTAGGTAAGTAAGTAAGTAAGTAAGTAAGTAGGTAAGTAAGTAAGTAGATAAGTAAGTAAGTAGGTAAGTAAGTAGATAAGTAAGTAGATAAGTAAGTAAGTAAGTAGATAAGTAAGTAAGTAAGTAAGTAGATAAGTAAGTAGATAAGTAAGTAAGTAAGTAAGTAAGTAAGTAAGTAGGTAGGTAGGTAAGTGAATGAGTAAGTAAGTTAGTAAGTTAGTAAATAAGTATTAAGGTAAGTAAGTATATTAGTAAGTATGTATGTAAGTAAGTGAGTACGTAAGTGAGTACGTAAGTAAGTAAGTAAGTAAGCCAGCAAGTTAGTATGTAAGTAAGTAGGTAAGTATATAAGTATGCATGTGAGTAACTAAATGAGTATGTAAGTATGTAAGTAAGTGAACAAATAAGTGAGTACCTAAGTTAGTCAGTAAGTAAGTAAGTAAGTAAGTGGGTAAGTAAGTAGGTAGGTAAGTAGGTAAGTGAGTGAGTGAGTAAGTAAGCTAGTAAGTTAGTTAGTATGTAAGTATGCAAGTAAGTAAGTATATAAGTAAGTATGTATGTAAGTAAATAAGTAAGTCAGAAAGTAAGAAAGTAAGTACGTAAGTAAGTTAGTAAGTTAGTAGAGTAAGTTAGTAAGTGAGCAAGTAAGCTAGTAAATAAGTAAGTAGGTCAGTAAGTTAGTAAGTAAATAAGTAAGTTAGTAGATAAGTATTAAGGTAAGTAAGTATATAAGTGAGTATATATGTAAGTAAGTGAGTACGTAAGTAAGTACGTAAGTAAATAAGAAACTAAGTAAGTAAGTAAGATAGTAAGTCAGCAAGTTAGTATGTAAGTAAGTAGGTAAGTATATAAGTATGTATGTAAGTAACTAAATGAGTACGTAAGTATGTAAGTAAGTGAACAAATAAGTAAGTGAGTACGTAAGTTAGTCAGTAAGTAAGTAAGTAAGTAAAGTAAATATTTAAGTGCGTAAGTAAGTGAGTATGTAAACAAGTAAGCAAGTAAGTATAAGTACGTTTTGTAAGTAAATACGTAAGTAAGTATAAGTAAGTAAGAATGTAAAACTAAGTAAGTAATTAAGTAAGTAAATGAGTGAAGTAAGTAAGTAGGTAAGTTAGTCACTTAGTAAGTTGGTAAGTTAGTAAGTAATTAAGAATGTAAATAGGTAAGCAATTAAGTAAGTATGTAAGTGTGAAAGTATACAAGTAAGTAAGTAATTTAGTAAGTAAATCAGTAATTAAGTGAGTACGCAAATAAGTAAACAAATAAGTAAATAAGTAAGTAAGTAAAGTAAGTAATTCAGTAAATAAGAAAGCAAGTAAGTATCTTACTTTAACTGGACAACCCTATCAGCTATATGGCAAATGTTCTTCCTAGAAGTCTAGTCAACCTTACCCCTCATGGGCCCAGTGTTAGTACAGTAGGAAACTTCAGTTCCCGACGTAAACCTGCTGTCCTAGGTAGAGACAAACTACACAAAACATTCTCCACATATAACTAAGGTAACTTTATTGGAGAAAAGGACAGAGCCTGGCTCAAACCCTTCTCACAAAGAGGAACGTCACTTGTGATACCACTGTGCCACATCATCATTATACGAACTAGTTCACGAATGCTGCCTTCACGCCGCCAGATGGGTCCATGCAGATCAATGGTTAGAGTGTCTTGCAAGCAATCAGATGGTACGGTATGTCTCCTTTCAGCGGCTCAGCTAGCTATTCTAAGTTTACAGCTTGAGAGGCATACAAACGTTTGATGGTAAGTACAAATTTATCTACACAGATTCGACCAGAAAAATAATACTGGGACTAATATACGGATGCTGTAAATGGCTTAAAGGCCTCAGCAGGGTACATGTTACCACAATTACGAACTTGTACAATAAGTAACCTTTGGTCTACCATCTGAATCTGTGTGTCTTAATGTTTAGATCTTCTCACCAGCAATCAGGTTTTGCATTCGACTTCGTTCAGAAGTACAGAAAACTTTTCTGAGAAAATAGCTTTAGAGCATGTGTATTCATAGCTATCAACACCAAGTTGCTATGATTCTACCTATATGAATACACCCTGGACGCATGGAGACTGGCAGGTTGGTAGTACATAATTTACACCATCATGGCGAACCAGTGAAAAAATACAACCTTCACTCTATCACTGATCTGAGGCCATGTGGCTCCTGGTTCGATCATTTGTGAATCTCACCAACAATCAGAAGGATACACGTTCAATTCTTGCCATGGGCTCCGAAAACGTTTCTGAGCAAACATCTTGAGATTTTGGGCATTAATGTAATTGTCCATAATTATTGTTTGTGCAAGCATTTTTGTCATCGTGGTTTCTTAAGGACTGCTCGTGCAGACATTGCAGGCCGGTATATACTCTGGAAAGAATAAGCTTGATTGTATTTACAGAGCAAGTTGAAAAACATTGATGGTATAGTTGAAAAAGAAAGTACTAACTTTATTTATTCTCGTTTCTGTGAGTGTTTCCATCTATTTTTTTTCAGTGATTTTACCCACAACTTTTTCTTAATTTTTTGTCGATCATACAACCCATTACTCATTTTATTACGTTGAATCAGATCTGGAGCACAGCAGTGAAAAAATGCCCTGAAGCTTTGCGTTTTTTTCTACGAAAGTTTGGTGATTCTATGAAAATAACAAACACGTGATTGTACTGAAAACAATTACGACTGACAGTTGTAAAAGATCGAGACATCTATCTAGTTTATATAAATACAAAAATAGATATTGAGATCTTTATTTACCGTTTGGTTATGAGCGCAACGGGAAACTCGAGAGATTTTACGCTGACACGTAGCAATTCCAAAAGCTACTGTGAAAAGAAGGAACCAAGTGGTTTTTGAGTATTTCGTCATCTTCATCCTTTGGTTTCCAAGTCAGAAGTTCATCAGCTTTTAAAGTGATAATGGAGAGTTACATGGATTTGCGCTTGTTTATATAAGTACTGCATGTCGTCAAAAATGCAGGTTATGTCAGACCCATGTAATTCAGCACTTGCCTGAAGTACGGATATTTGTCGCTAATCCAAAGTACTTTCGAAGTATTATCCAGAGTTTGAATCCTAGCAACTTAACAATGTTTACGCCATTTCAGAACAGGTCTGCACAATAGGCAGACAATATCTTGACTTACAGAGAACTGTGACTCGAGTAAACAGTCTTGTCCCTTATTTGCTCCAAGCTCTTTACTGTTAAAGAAATTGGGTTTGAAAGGTATAGATCCCATGATCAAACTCGAAGCTTGTAAGAGGCAACAAAATCAGTTTCCGTGGTTGCCATACTCTACGACTATCACATATATTTTTATCATATCTGTAGTTAAAATATCTCACAGAAATCTGGTATAGGGAAATGACTTGCTTAACTAATCGGTTTGGATATAGGTCTATAGTCATTTCATGCATTGGTCAAATGAGTTAGCATTTGTGAACAAACAAATTTATGACTGCGTCTTGATGAAACCATGACCAAAATGCAGATTAAAACTAAAATCCAAAATGCAGATCAAATACAAGACGTCAAAGTGCAATGGTAATGTTTCTCCTTAATGACTCGATTATGGCTTTGTAAGAAAGACGAAATATTATCGTTAAATTTTGTCGTCTTGTTAGTAATCGGAGTTTTGAATTTTATACAAACTGTTAGCTTTCGGCGCGCAATTTTTTAAATAGAATTTATTCATAGGTGGCTGAGAACAAAACAAAACCCGATGAATGACATCTTGGAAAACTGAGTTATAGTTAAACAAATTGGCCAAACAACAACTGAAAGTGGTATTGATATTGTATTTCAAAGTGATTGCCGAACCTAACAGTATGTTGTTGATCTTCGTCTGTTTGTTTAACTCATATCATGATTTGCAAGATGTCATACTTAGCACTTGTTTAATCGTTTATTTCTTATAAATGATAAGTTGGGAAAGACTTTTAGGTGCTAACATTTCACATTTAAACGCCGCTAATCGTGCAAATCAGTGTTTCGTTATTCTCAAGCTTGCGTGGTTTTCTCTCTAAGTTTGTTTGTCTGCCACTCGATGTTAGAACTCAAACATCTGCTTAGAACAGAGAATTTCATGATTGTATAACATATAATGGCTTGTTCAGTAACAGCATCAATATAAACGTGATAAATTCAAAAGTAAGGTAGGCGGAGGGAGTGGCGTGATATGTAACTAGATTATTCGGGATATCACATCAAACTCGGGACAATAACAACCTTAAGATCTACCACGTCAACTTCAACAACGATGTCCTTTAAACAAAATAATTCATCATGCAAAAGAACGAGAATGGATAATTTTTATCATCCAGAGCATTCTCAACACCGTTGTCGTCCTGCACACAAAGTTACCCAGACCATTTTCACGTCTTAACCCTTTAACGCCTGATTTTTTTTTTTTTAAACTTTTGTTTCTTGTTCTCTCTTAGTTTTTCTTTTGTTCTCTCACTAGTGCTTTTGTTCCTAAGTGTCCGATATATCGGACACTTACCGTTAAAAGGTAAAGAAAGACGTCAGCTCGCCGACTGAGAAAAGCTGTTACTTAGGATTAGACTACAGTGAGACTAGACTACAGTGGTTTTTGGAAAACTGGAGCGTTTTAGGAGTCATAAAACGTGCCACAAGTATCAAACATTGTGGTCAATAAACGTTTCTTCTTTTTCCTTTTTTCATACCGAAATTTTAAAGGATATCGTTGTTCAAGTTGACCCTATGGATCTTAAGGTCCCTAATATCAACTTTTGTACGTCATCTTTAAGTCTGGAGATACTAATCAGTAAGAAAAACACATAGAAATAAACCATAGTCAATGGAAGGAAATACGCGGGAAATTCTTTGTTTTATCCTTCTGTTTATTTGTTTTATTCAGAACCATCCTGTGCAGAAAAATACATATTTGGAGTAATAAAGCACTCTGTGAACAGAAAAATTAGAAACATTTGGATTCAGCCTCTCAACCTATACAGTTTGAATCTTAATTGCCATAATACAAGAGATTTATGCACAACAAGGGTCCTTCAAACGTAAGTCATAGCTTCATTATCTTTCTTTGACTTCCTGGCATGATGAACATGCTTCGATAAACTATGAACTTACACAATAAGAAAATAATAAAGTATATTCACACTATGCAAACATGAACGTGTTGCATTCAAACGCTGCTTTTCGTTTTTTTTTGTTTTCGCTTTTCGTTTTTTTGCCTCCAAAAGGCCACAAGATTCAAAGGAATTGCGCGGCAGCACATTGTTTATTTCTCCTTGTTTGTGAAATACTTTTGTATTGCTTGTGAATTGTATCTTATTGTTTGTGAATTCCTTGATTGTGAATTTTTAAAACTAGTATTAGCAATATAAAGACCTTCTTAGAACGAAACTAATAAACACTTCCACTTTAAATAGACCATGACTATGAAGAATTCTTCCTCTGCACAAGGCGCCAAATCGTGCATACTACTTAAGCGCTGCTGTATAGAACTGGGATGAGATGGAGCAGAACTTGTTTTCCGAATTCTTGCGATAACGTTTGGGAGTTGTTGCTATCGAAAACCTAACGCTCTAAAAAAGCATAGTCGGGTTGAGTTTCAAACATAACTATCATTGCAGAAACATTTTTCATACATATAATTTAAACCAAAGAAAATTGATTTCAACTTCCTTTATCCAGTCTTTATTCATGCACATTGATCGCTAGGAAACCCACGCAATAGAAATCCTGCTCGTCACATGCATTAATATTTTTTCCAACAAAAGTGGCGTAGAAATAAACTTTTTTCAATTGAATTTTGTTTTAGCAACATGATGCGTTAAAAATCGTCACTAAAAGATTAACTTTGTTGGACGGTTTAAGAAATAACAACGTGGGCGTTAAGGACGAGACTGCTGTCCATACCAGACTTTTTAATTTTACTCTGGTTAACGTCAGACAATTTTACTCTGGTTAACGTCAGACAATTTTACTCTGGTTAACGCCAGACGATTTTACTAGTCAAGGGGAGACGTCTGGGACAGGAAAGGGTTAAACACGATTTCTTCTCCAAGACGAAAGAAATGAAACGAACTGTTTGGTTAAAAACCACGTTTCAATTTAACAATGAGGCTATGAGTTTGAAAGTTCACACTGTAAGGCAATAGTTGACGATAGTGAAGGTCAAGACTGCTATTATCTTGTGGAAATCGAAAACAAATTATCGAATTGTTTCAGCCGAAATTAACTGTCTAGAAATAATTGATTTTTTTTCGATTTATAAAAAAAGGGACAAGCGCCACTTTAGGGCGGAATACCCTGCATTATTGCGTTACTTGCCGCAGCTCGATATCTGTCATCTGTGAGATATCAAGAAACGAAGCCAGGTCGCAAAATTCGGATTCGATATTGTTAAAGTTGCAGCTAAAACTTGCAAGTAACATGACAAGTCTGCAGTCTTCGGTCGTGAATAGGAATAATTTAACCTGAATAACTACTCCGTATTTCTAAACTTTGCTTGTTTTTTAAATGTTATGTCGTGAAAGTAATAAATAAAAAAAAATTCCGTGTTCCCATGGAATTATACAAACATTTGCTGAAAATTGGAATAACTCAAAGTAGCTGTGGAAACACTCGCCTTTCGGGCATACCGCCCACTGCCATTCCTTGCGTGCTCTCAAACTTCTACTCGTGTTTCTGCAACTCGATGGAAACAAAATAAACTTTTGTTCATTCTTAAGTAAAGTTATGACAGAGTCCTATAAAAGTGTAGTTAATAATTTTTCCTGTATCTTTGCTACTGTTTACTTCTTTAACTTCGTTTTAAACAGATAGAGGAAAGATTTTTTTCGAGATGACAAAATTTGACAGGAAAACTTTTAAAGCTAGTAAAACGCCAGCCAAAGGAACGAGAGCGGGGAGGGGGGGGCAGTTGAGCATTCGCTCCCTCAGGACTTTGAATGGTTGGGGCGTAGACCCCACGAATGGTGACAATATCCCCAGCCACAACGCCACGAAGCAAGGCTTTTACTGTTCTCACCGTAAGCCGTGTAAAGCATTCGAATGCAATTTGAGCTTTGACCAGCGGCAAGCCGCAGAGAGCCTGAAATACATTCAACTAATAAACTGAAAATAAAATGCCGGGCTGTGAAGTTTTATAGCTGTTTCGCTCTTGAGTTTCGTCACGGTGTAGACAAAAAAACTAACGTTGTTTTCGTAAAAAAGGAATAAAGAATTAACAGAAATTTAAAAATAGAAAAATTCAGTAAGAAGGATTGAAACAACAGCGCGCCTCAGAATTCAGTGCTTTTTAGAAGATGATCCCAGAGTTCTCTATTACTTCTTGAACATTTGGACCTCACCCCCGTAAAACTCAAACTGTTCCGCCGCCATGCAAAGTCTGACATTAACCTATCTTTAAATATTATCCTATAACTCTAAAACTTAAGTTGTTTGGTGCCCTACTTACATGATACATTCGTCGTTTACAAATGCTAGTTCTGCAGATGCATACGATAAACTCACTTGAAGTCTTCTCTGAGATAACTTGGGATATATCAGAACGAACCACCGTATACGACAATTGTATGGTAGTGGGCCCTTACGTGCAATGTTGTACTTCGTATCCGCGGACATTTTGTCTTATTTTATCAGAGAAATAGAAAATGGATGCTCTGTTTTAGCATAGTGTGGTGCCAATATTACGGATCTTTTCCTTCGAACTTCGTCGGGAAGTCGACCAAGCCATCTAACCCTCGCTATGTTTCAGATTAACCCACGAGAACAGAAGGCCGGATATCTTGAACAAAACCTGTCGGGATAAGGACCGGGTTGGCAATATAAGTTACAATATCGTAATTTTGGTGCTCATAACTCAAAAGCCACGTGTCTCCTTCAATATTGTCTCTTTATAGTTCCTGAAGTGTTGCAAAATGTTTAACAATGCACAAACAGGTGGGAAGTGGTGTAAATTGACGGTAAAGTAATTTACGATAAGTCTTAATTTGAGGAGAATGGCTCAACTGTTTTTCCTATGGTTGTAGTTGCTTGACTGTGTTTGGCCCTTATAACAAACTAGTTAACCACTTCTCTAATTCGGCGCATGCAAAAGAAATATTGGAATAGCCATTTTTTGCCCAGACATCAAGTCGGGGTGGTTGTATATATCTGTACTTAAAAACATAAACCGGTCCGATATTTCAATTGAGGATCTATAGACCTCATTCAGTTATTCAGTCGAGTGCTCAAAAGGGATTCAGTTCGTTCTTAAATGATATGTAATTTTTGATCGAAAACATCTGAGCAAGATAAGGTTGCTTAAGTGGAGAATGGACCTAAGAAAATGGAGACCTCATACTTGTCTGACATCTTCTGTTCCTATGAAGCAAAACTTTTTTACGATAATCAGTGAATAATCACTTCAAATGACGACATTACCGACCTCAGCTTCTGATGAAATCATACCACTCTGACACAATAGGGCATCCCAAACTAAACTTCTTTTTACGCTAAAATTTTATTTTAATCAAATATTGAGATGATTATTGAGTTATCAGACCGATAAAAGTTCGTCTGTTTAAATAGTAAACTTATTAGACTTTAACCAGTACAAACTTTGCTCAGCTACTGGGACTTTGCAGAATCACGACTTATAGATAAGTGACATTGACTGGTCAGGATGTTCAAGTGTGGCTGTCTGGATACCGAAGATTTCTGTATCTGAAGTACAGTTGATTTGAAATTGGAAAAAATTTGCTCTCAAAAAGCAAATTTATGAAGAGACCAAGAGATACAGTGACCTCTAATTCTGGACTTATGGTACACGACCCATGGCTCCCTTCCTCCTTAGTCTATACATTGATTATATTTTACCTACGTGAGCGTATAATAGCCAGCGAAATATTGTAACGATTGACGCAGCGGACAACGATGTGCCACGTGGGCTGGAGGTGGGAGCGGGCAACACCAGATTTTCGGGTAAATTGGTTGGGAATGTCTTGGCTGTTTAGTGAGATAAACTGAAACATTTTCTTCTGGACAGTAAAATTGGCCAAGTTCGTCTGTGAATTAGGTCACAGGTTTAGATACCCACGATAGAGCGAAAGTCAAATATCCAAATGCCAAATTAAATTTTATCAGTACATACTACTCAATAATTTCAGCTGTATGTGTTCTTTTTATTTCTTTGAGCCACAGTATGTCAAGTATTTACTTTAGGTTAACTATGATGGACATTAGCCGTGCGGCAACCTGGGTTCTAGGTCACTAGTGGGCATGCTTCTTAATCTTTTATCTCAAAAAATGTTGCTGAGCCCCAGACGGGGATGGAACCTATAAACTTCCGAAAGTAGGTCAGATGCTTTAAAGACGATGCATATTGGGCATATCTTACTAGAAAGTTGGAAATTTTCTATACCCCTGAAAGGAATCGACCTTTTAACCTTCCCATATAAATCACCACTGAAATATATGAACCACTGGGTAACATGTTGAACTAAAATGGAAAGTTAAAGTCTTTATATTGTAAAAGTTCGTAATTGCAGTTTAAACGAATACTGCTAAGATTGTCAAGACTCAACATATATTATGCACGCGGCAGCTTTGTTTCTAGATCTCAAGTGTGCATGTCTGTCGACGTGTAAACACAGAAATGTTTTCTCAGCCCAACTGGGAAATCGCGGTCCTGATCAGCTGATCGCTGGTGAAATACTCTAACCTATTTAGCTACCCAGACGCAGGTGTCAGGGCAAAGTTGCTTATTCTAAACGTTGGTAATTGTGGTAACTATTGTACAACTATAATCTACGAATCTCAGTTTGTCAAGTGTTTAGCTCACTTCAGCTGATGATGACCAATATTCTGCTTGCGGTATAGCTTTGGTTGTTGATCATAAGTGTGCATGTTTCTCAAACCGTAAACCCAGAAAAGTCTTCTAAGTTCCAGAATAACTATTAGTCTAATGCAGATGCTCCAAAATCATTGGATTATGTCAACAGATATCGTATAACAGCGGGTTTCGCAAAAAGGTCGGGTCTTTCGAAAGATAAAAAAACAGTGTTTATAGCCAGCTTTTCATGATAAATTTGAAAAAACTCACATTAGTTAGCTTCTGCTAAAACTACTAGATTATGAACTGGAAATTTCTTTGAGTTGACATCAAGTATCACCTCGTGGAAACTTATCACACCTATAATCAAATGATTCATTATTAGTTTACTCTATATGCCAACCTTCTCCTGAAAATCACGACTTCAGGCACATTTTCCCACCTAGTCAAGGTGGAAGGAAAATTATAACAGTTTTCCAGGGGATTACACAGAAAGCTTAAATTAAACAATTTCCAGATGCCAGGTTATTTATTGTTGATAAAAAAGGGCAGAGCCTCAAAGGTATGAAATATATTTTCATTGAAACTTTTAACTGATTTTACCTTGTACTGGTCTTCTACGAGTTTAGTGTTCAGCTAAGTTACTTAATTACCGCCACTGCAAGATAACATATTTAGTTATATTAGGGAAAGAACTACTGAAAGTCTTTCTTATTTGCAGTTTATGATCTCATACTGATTGCTGAAGTCTGCGGCTGTTGCTGTTTGTAATTGAGCTATCAAAGATTATGAAGTTTCCTGGCTGCTGTAATGATACTTGCCAAAAGTCATTTTTGATGACTTTGACCGACTCACAGTATACAATCAACGAAGTACAGTTATGCTGAGGTTAAGTGTTAAAAAACCGAAAAAGAACGTAACTACGGTGACAGGCAAGACGACTGAAAAAATTATAAATTTGTTATCAGTTACTGATGTCTCGCTTTTTCAAAATACTTTGTGAAACGAACGAAAATGATGCTGGTGTTCGGTTTAATATTTACGGCGATGCAACACTACACGACAGGACACTATATAAAATGTAATGTGGAGTTGTTTGATAATCTCCGTTCCCCAGAGTAATGGATATTCGCCCTGCTTCGAGTTGTTCCTTGGAATAACGAACAACAACGCTTATTGAGAACCTTAATACAACGACTTCCAACACAAAAGGTTATGAACAAAACATCCGACAATCGTTCTTTTATCAAACTTTGCCTAGAAGCTTCTCACCAGTGGATAAAAATGATGTCATTATAACACTTGAGCTGTCATCAACATGCAAAGTTGGTAACATACAGTTACCGATATGGATTGTGGGCTTTGAAAGAGGCCATTCCAAGGGAAGTCACCCTGTCATCCGCTTATTGTGTCGTCAGGCAACGTTCGCGTGTCAACAATAGCTTACCTCAGGGACAAAATCTATCGAGTCATTGGGGACTAGAAAATCAAGACATTTTGAAGAAGAAGGCCAATGGTTTTAAAACATTTTGGTAAAATTTTGTTAGTCATTTCTCTCACTTTCTGTGTTGCTTCAGTGGTTAAAAAGAACGTAAGTAAACGTATTATCATGGTTATGATCATTGTTATATTGTTCGAAGTTACAGTTCACAATCTTCATTCCTAGCATTTTTGACTTCCTTTGAAACAAAATCCATGAACATGAAGGATTTTCGCTTCAAAATATTATAATCCCAGTTGTCTATCAGTAAAGGTAGCTGTTTGGTAACATTTAAAAGTACGGAATTGCCTTTGAACAAATACGATATTCTTGGGATTATTTTTTTTAATTATTAGAACTCTGGGATTGAGCTGAGCCTCTATGTTGAAAGAGTTTGGGAAAGGAATATCACAGGCCGGGGAGTGGTTGTTGCTGTTGTAGATGAGGGATTGAACTTCCACCATGAAGATCTTAAAGAAAATTACGTAAGTTTGAGATGAAATGATAGATCATAGCCAATAAACAAACATTAGAATAACTGTGGAAACCAGTTATTTGACCATGCAAACTACAATCATAGATACAGTAGTTTACCGTGACCTTTTTAAGTGGGCGGCATTGTCTCCTGTAGCCTTATTTAGCGACCAACCAAGCCTGCTTGACCGACCAACCTATACTCTGTTTAACTGACTAATCTGTCCAGTTCTACGGACTAATTTAGCCTGTTTTACGGATCAACCTAGCCTCATGGCGTATTTCTGAAATATTAATGTTTTCCATACCGCCATTTTACCACAATATTAAGGTTTTTCATACCAATTTTACGCTTGAGAGATAGATTTACCGATCCTTGTTTAGTCTTGCACCCCGACACATGCACCTCGACACTCACATAGTTTGCCCTTCTCGGCTTCTCAGATATAACCACTAGGATTTTAAACGATAGTTCAAACTGAGTACGTGAAAAGATATTATCTGGCAAAGTCCAAGTGAGGCAATGACAAATTCGGCGGAGCACAATCTGTTTTGTCAGTAACACCCTTAAAAACGTGCTGCCGACTGCAACGTACCTAGGCGTCTCAATGAGAACCGTTGATTTTATGCAGCATTAGAGGAGCGTAGCGAGATATGTGAGAAAGGGGAGATGAGCTGAAGGAAGGCAAAAGCTGAGACTCTCCTCGAACCGCTGCAATTTCATCAAAATTGGTGATATGTTTTGGTACCGTCAATACCTGTACTGATTCTATTTCAGAATCATCCTCAGGGTATTATGAAACGAAAACTTCACGATTAACCTACACCGCCGAAGTCAACTGAAAAATGTTGACTCGAGAGGGATTTGAACTCGCACCTTCGGGATACCGGTCTGCCCCTCTACCTGTTGAGTTATTTTGACTTCGGCAGTGTAGGTTAATTGTGAAGTTATCGTTTCATAATACCCTGAGGATGATTCTGAAATAGAATTGAAACACTGCACATCCATCCTCATGGATAGCGTTAAGTTGTCGCTAGAATATCTCATGCACTTAAATTGGATAAAACTCGCCTCCCATCCCTGTGGACTCGATAGCTCAACAGGTAGAGCGGCGGACCGGTATCCCGAAGGTGCGAGTTCAAATTCCGCTCGAGCCAACATTTTTCAGTTGACTTCGGCAGTGTAGGTTAATTGTGAAGTTTTCGTTTCATGATACCTGTACCAATACAGTAATTATTTTAATTTGTGAGGCAAGCTTCCTCGTCACACTCTTTCGCCTCTCCCCCAACGAGTCTATTTGTTGTCATTCAATTAGCACAACATTGAGTAACTTGGTTCGTTACCGATGGAAATTAAGGGCTAATCTCATTTATTCTTTTTCTCTCTTACTTAAAAAGGAGCCAAAGGCCAGCCATGACTTTATTGACGGCGATGATAATCCAGGTCCTGTTCTTAATGGGTAAGGCTGTCTCAATGTTTGATTTTTCCAAATATAACAATCATGAACAGTTTATTTACACACACTTTCTGTTTTCCAAATATAACATATAATGAACTAAAGATTCGTACAATAGTACTAAAAAATCAGCAACTTTATTAATAAGATAAGGATTCTGTAACTTTTCATCTCATTTTTTTTGCCCATTATTTTAATCTACCTTAAACATGTATTCTTAATCTTATTTTCAACGCAAAACTTGCAAAATTGTACTACCGATTTTCCATTATAGCCCGTTGTTCAAGCTCCTTCAATTGGGCGAATCTAGTTTTCGTTCATTTGCTTCCAATTTCGTGGTCGCCAAAACTTTTTGATCTGTACGAACAGTTGTTTCCCTTTTGACAGTGCGGCAGCATTCAAGAATTCGACCGGTCGACTAGAAATTAGATTATGTAATTTTAAATGTGGTTAAACCAGTCGTATTTCCCTTATAGCATATTATAACATCGTGATATTGTACTTCAGTAATGCTTAAGTGTGTTCATTTGGTTCATTGGTATACTGGAGATTCCGGAAATTGTGAAAGCACAAAGAAACCTCAAGAGTTCTTCGAGGTGACCGAGGAGAGCAACCCTAGCTATCTGAGTGGACTTCCAACTTCCCAAGTGCATCCATAACTGGATTGCGCACACAAAAACACACAGAAAGCATGAGCCATTTATTTTATAACATAGCATATGACATGAAATAAAGGCAACAAGTTTTAATATGCTGATTGCAAGCATTTTTCCCCTTGTAGAATCCGTTACCTTAGAACATTCTCAATAGGTTTCTTGACATTCCAGTGATACCATTGGGAAATTGAGTACCTACAACAACTAATCAGAAGTATCGTTCTATTGAACCTATGTTGTAATTAAATTTTAGACATGGGACGAAATGTGCAGGGATCATTGCCGGAAAAGCTCACGGGATATGTAGAACTGGTGTTGCCTATAATGCCAAAATAGGAGGTGAGTGAGGTCCATTAATTTTGGGGGGGAGGAGTTTCATTGAGAATCCCTGGTTTTTAACGTGAATTTTATCATTAATGGGGAATTTAAGCTTCAGGTCGATCAGTATGCCAAATTATAGACGTCCGCTCACCGACTTGTGTCCTTTAGATAGTTTCTTATTCGCAATTATTGTTAGACAAAGTAACGTGTATGTCCTTGCAGTATATCTTGATAATTTTCACATGTGAAGAACTATGGCATACATTTCGTTAGGCAAGCTTCAAGTCGGTGGTGCATTTCCTATTCGTGCCATGTGAAAGAAAAACGTGTGATTTAAAATTGTAGGAATTCGACTCTTCAAAGAGTCGAAAGCAAGTGACACTGAAGAAGCAAAAGCATTTAAATTCGAGAGGAATTTGATTGATATTTATTCAAACAGCTGGGGACCGGTGGACAATGGTTTCTTTATACGAGGACCAGGGCGGAAGGCTAAAAAGGCATTACAAGATGGTGTCAGAAAGGTAAAAATAGTTTTAAGTATTATTAACCTATGAAACTAAAAATTCTACACAGGACTGTACACTCTGTGCTTCAAATCACAAGAGTATCTTTCGCAAGTTTTCAGCTGATTCATGGTAGCTCTTGTCTTTTTTTAACGCTTTCGCCACCTCCATGGAACTTTGCAAAATGACTTTACGGATGTTATTTTCAATGTACTTTCCATTGTTTCTTGATTCTTCTTTTTAACTGAGAATAGGGTCCAAACATATATTCACCTTCCTCTCCTATTTAATCGCAGTTCCCTGTGATGGAGACCGTACTATAATTCTTTCAATGACGGAGTCCTTTTCTTGACGAGTAGGATCCTCTTGCGTTAGCCAGAGGAAAATAATAGAAGTCTTATGGAATTAAAAGCCACTATTAGCCGACAATTTAAGGAAGTAGAGCAAGAAACAAACTCCGAAAAAGAACATCTTGAAGATCATTTCAAAGTCATATTTCAAAGTCATTGTCTAACATGATTTCACCAAGTACCTTTATTGTAGAATACTCATAAAACACTTTCGATCGAAACTTCAGTGCTAGGGATTGTTGGTTTGGGAGAACAGTACCTATTTGCAAATCTTTGCTTTCTAAATCCATTTTAGGGGCGAAAGGGTCGCGGATCTATCTTCGTCTTCTCCAGTGGGAATGGTGGTATATTCGGAGATAGTTGTGCGTTCGACGGTTATGTTAATAGTATTTATACGATAGCCATTGCAGCGGTTGGGAAAGATGGAAGTATTCCAAGTTATTCCGAGTCCTGTGCCGCGATTATGGCTTCAACGTTTGGTGATGAAGTGGTATGTGAAATCGATGAAAAGAAGTTTTATTATAATCGGTAATTTATTTATTGTGCTTACTGATATAACATAGTCTGAAAAAGGTACAGTGCGATCCAACACACACTGAAAGATGTGCGATAGAATGTATATATGATACCATACGATATGGCAAATAATATTTTGTAAGATGTGATATTAGATTTCAAATGACATAGCATAGAAGGGGATGGTAGAGCATGCCATTGTATGGGATCGCGTGTTTTACTGTCATACCATACTATTTGGTATGGTGTGGTATGATATGGTGTGGTGTGGTAGGATATGGTATGATAGGATATAGTATAACATAGTAAACTATGCTATGATATGATATGGTATGGTATGATATGGTATGATATGATATGGTATGGTATATGATATGGTATGATATGATATGATATGGTATGATATGGTATGGTATGATATGATATGGTATGGTATGGTATGATATGGTATGATATGATATGGTATGATATGATATATGATATGATATGATATGGTATGATATGATATGGTATGATATGATATGGTATGATATGGTATGATATGATATGGTATGATATGATATGGTATGATATGGTATGGTATGCTATGATATGGAATGGTATTATATGATATGGCATGATATGATATGATATGGTATATCACATGATATAGCATGATATGGAATGATGTGGTGTAGCATTGCAGAGTATGGTGCGGTATGGTATGCTACGTTTTATGCTGTGAGATAACATGGCTTGGTTTGGTTTGACATGTCCTAGTACGTAGTACGTTGGGATATGATATGGTATCGTATGTCATGGCATGGGATGGTTTGATATGGTATGATATGGTTCAACATAAAGTATGAACTGGAACCATGGCATGTTGTTTGAAGTATACATAGTATGCCAGATTTTTATCTCTTATTCAGGTGACATGTTCCGGTACCAGCAATACTGATTGTGTTGGTAATTTCGGGATGACGTCAGCTGCTGCTGCAAAAGCATCCGGGATCATTGCTCTCGTTCTAGAAGCCAAGTACGTCTCAGTTACTTTAATCACGTAATCACCGCCATCCTTCTTAACATGAGGTGTTAAAAATAATAAGAACTTCAAGAACGTGAATCGAGAACCTTTAATACAGAGAAAGCAGAATACTACGCCAAAAAGCTTGCTACTATGCCAAAAAAACAGGAAAACCCGACTTACAGATACTGGTTTCTGAGTATACAACATGTATTTATCGGTTTTTATCGTTCAAGTGGATTTTACGTTTTTACTTTTTCTGTTTTTTGCGCTGTTTTCTGTTTTATGCGACCCAGCTGTGGTTGAAATTCGGTAATATTTTTCTGATCGTTTTTAGAATTTACCAGAGGGTCAAAAATTTAAGAGAACTTTTGCTTCACTGTTGACACACGCAATTACTCTTACTTCTCCTCTTTAATTACTTTTTTAATGCGAAATGTTGTGTTCTAGTTTATTCTACGGGCTAATTTGTTCATTTTTATCTTTCATTTTTAAGTAAAAACTTAACGTGGCGTGATATTCAACACCTGATTGTAAGAACGAGTACACGAAAAGGTTTGAAAGTTCGCAGCAAAGAATGGACAGTCAACGGTGCTGGCTTAATGGGTATTTAATCAGTAATGTAAATACGTAATGTATTGTGTATTTAAGTAATATTCAGTGTTTGCGACCATTACAGTGAAAAGAAGCCAGAAGGGTGGTTTTCGAGGTTATATTTTGGAGAGTAAGCTCTTTTCATGATTAAACCAAAAACTTTTAGTAAGAATTCTCGGTTGGGCATTAAGAGGGTATCCGTACTAAATATACACTTAAAGATTATGCTTGCAAGCAAACAAACAAACGAACGTATGGAAGAACTAAAGGACGTACGAACGAACGAACGAACGAACGAACGAACGAACGAACGAACAAACCAACCAAAAAACGAACAAACGAACGAAAGAACGAAAGAACGAAAGAACGAAAGAACGAAAGAACGAAAAAAACAGACGGATAGACGAACGGACGAACAAAGAAAAAGACCGACTAGCTAATATGTAGACAAAGGGACGAACTGGGAGGTGGACTGGCCGACAGGCAGACAGCAGGCACGTGGATACTAATGTAGGTAGGTAGGTATTAGGCTGAATAGGAGGGAAAGAGTGTTAAGTTTAAAAATGTTGAGTGGTCACCAGAATTTATATGTTCACAGTTTTGTTTTCATCGTAGTACATCCTACAGTTGGCTTTGGAATAATGAATGCCAGACAATTGGTTGACGCAGCTTTGGGTTGGAAAACTGTCCCTTCTCAACTTAAGTGCTCAATTAAGTTGAAAAAATCGTAAGTTGCTTAAATTTTACAGCACAACTTCAAAGCGGTTTTGACCGGTTATAAAAATTAAAATAATTATAAAAATAAAAATAATCATTTTTTAAAATAACTGTAGTTAGTAAAAATAATGATAGAATTAGAAAAATTAGTAATGATAAATGTTTTTTGTTAAGGAAAAGAATTCCTTTCAAAAAGTCTCTACGGTTTGAAATGCAAACAGCTGTGAATCGCAAATGTTCACGGATTAAGACAATTGAACAAGTCGAGGTGAAGCTGAGTCTGAAATTCTTACCTCGTGCTTTCATGTTGATGTACTTAACGTCACCGAATGGAACCAAGTCTCAGTTGCTGTACCCACGTATTTTTGATGCCATAACTCGGAGAGACAAATACAATAACTTGGTAGTTTCCAGTCTACATTTCTGGGGCGAAAATCCCAATGGAGGCTGGACAGTTTTGTTTAGAAACTCCAGAAACTGGTTTCGACGTAAAGGTAGGAGACATGCGGCGAGTTACAGTAGTTCGCATTTTGTTTTTTTCTGAAGACTTGGGCAGGATATTGTGAGTGAAGGTACAGCGAAAAAGTTTGCTCCCTTTAATTTCACCCCATCCAGGCAGGATAAGAAAGCAAGAATGCGTCGGCTTTTCGATGATACGAAATCTTCTCGAGATTTATTCGAGCTAAATATGTTGGGTGTTTGAGGAGTGAA
This sequence comes from Heliopora coerulea, assembly GCA_030142905.1. Classification (NCBI taxonomy): domain Eukaryota; kingdom Metazoa; phylum Cnidaria; class Anthozoa; order Scleralcyonacea; family Helioporidae; genus Heliopora; species Heliopora coerulea. Next base: position 12,033 of record JASJOG010000588.1, on the reverse strand, counting down.
GTCTTCAATAGGCAAGCCCAATGAAAGAACAATTTCATCCCCAGAAAAGAAGATGGACGTTTATTTTTTTTGCGTGTTTATTTTGCTTCACGCCTAGGCTCTTCTTAAGTTCTTCATTGGAGTGACATAACTACTAGAAGATGTTGGCCACCCAAAATTTACTAAGGCTCCCACAAGGGTCCCTGACAAAAAAAAGTTGGCTTGATTACACCATTGGTTCAGTCTCTCGTAAGTTTCAGACGTATCCACGCGCAGCAAGGCCATTTTCTCGTTCATTTTGTGAATTGTGACTTGAGTCTACTAATTAAAATATGTTTTAAACGACATACCCATATAAAACTGAATGCCTCTACTGTGTATTTTTCGTTATGGCAGGAAATAAGACTTCGATTTCAAAGATGTTAGGTATTGTCTCACACGTGCCAGACTGTCTCTTCCTTTCTTGTTTTTCTAACCAGGTAAACTTTCTAGGCTTGAAATTATTTTACGTGGCACGGAAAGCAATCCCGTAGTCAGAGAATCAAGATTGTAAACTTACCATCTGGTACGCCCCTGCCTTATGTTCATGTTTGATGTTATCTGATAGTTGTAGTGAACAACTTAGCTTTAAGAAAGTCTCTTGGAATTTACTGTCTTTTTCATTACCAAATTCTATTATTGTTTTTGTGTAAGAACGAAATATAGTTTACTATACTAAACATTCCTTATTCTGGCTAAAACTTAGGATGACCAACTGTAAAATATTCCTTTATCTGCTTCTTGTGGTTTTAGCGTAAAATTTACTTTTGAAGCAGAATTTCCAAGAATTTACAGTTTCATGTTGGTCACGTGACAAACTATCCAATGACTTATTTCCCAAAATTAATGGAACCTTTTTAAATTAGAACTTTCGGATTTTAGTTGAAACACCACTCTGTATCTATTTTACGAAGTTATTTAAAGAATTAACTTGATTTGAGTGGGATTCGACCCCGAATTTCCGTGTTTCCGGACTGCTATTCCAGCAGTTGCACTATCTTGTCCAACTGTGTTCCCAAAACTATCTTGTCCACTACGAACAGGACGCTGTTTTAATCCCTTATCAGGGCCACCGGAAACACGTAAAAGCTGGTACGGCCAAGTGGAAGACTACGAGTACCGCAGGTGGGAGCTACGAGCGCTAAAGACGCGAGCATCTAGGGGGTCCGGGAGCATGCTCCCCCGGAAAATTTTGATAATGTAACGCGTCTAAAACGCGATTTAGAGTATTTTCAGACCAAAAGTATTACATTTCTGTTACGTTGAGGGGCAAAAACTTGATTGATTGTGCAAAAGCACACTCCTTTATTTTCAAGCAATGAAACTGACATGTAACCTATAAATAAGTCATTCACTCAAAACCGTCGAGTTCTATTTTGCATAACTCAGTTCGTTGTCTGACACAACAAACCTTTTTATTTTTTGAAAGAATTATTCTTTTTAAAAAATCCATTTTTCATCACAACAAATTCTCGCAACAGCTTAACGCTTTTCCGTGAGGATATACAATGTTTTGATCCTATTTCAGAATCATCCGGAGAGTTAGTAAGGGAACAGTAGTAGCGTTGAGTTAGCGTTAGGGTTTGGTCAGTGAACTCAATTTCCATATCTGAAATGCTAAATCCCAGTGATTTGGCCGGGCAAAAAGTGATGCCAAGATTTCCCTTCCAAGGAGGGAAATTTTGTACGTCAGTTCCAGTCCATTACACGACTTCAATCTTTAGTTTTTGTTTGGTCCGACTTCGAAAACATTCCAAACCATGGGAAAAATGTTCAGACGAAATGTTACTGGACCAATTTTACATAATCGAGTATTTAAAAGTATTCATTATTGCCGTGTGGCCTGAGAAGCTGTGCTTAATTCTCTAAAGATGGTAAACTAACGGCAGAAAAGAGGACGTGCATTTAGCAGTGAACTGGTATTTAGTAGTTTCCTAAAGTAAATTTTCGAAGCCGCTTTATCAGCTTACTCGTTAGTTTGGTAATTTATTTTCGTGTAAATATATAACCTGTAACTCGGTTTGATTTTGTCGAAATATATTTGAAACTCTTAGATCATTTCTATCTTTTGAAGAAATATTTTGCGTGTATTTTCACAGAAAACTCTTCAGAAAGGTGTAAAATGTCACGTGAGAGATTAAAACTGACGTACAAGACTGCATAGGGGACTAAAACTGATGGCAGCCATCTTGGCTTCACATTTCATTGGCCAGTTAGCATTCAAGTCGGAAAATCAAGTTGACTGGTTCGATTATAAATAACGTGCATCGTTCGCGAACTCTGATTCATTGGTTATTGCCTGTGGTTGAACCGATCACGATATGCTAACACGGAAAATTTCCACCCAAAAATATGCTGAAGTTTGTGTTGCACATTCAATCTTATTTTATTATTAAAAGAGATACGTAATGGTTTTTGTCTGTTAGAATATTGTATTTCACACACTTGGTAGGTTAGTTGATATTCAAATAGCTTGTCTGCTTGTTTTAATCTTGTACACTCGTTTGTTTAAATTGTTTTCCATCTTTTCTTCGCGTTGAAGTGCATCTGTCTTACCTTTGCTAACAAGCGTTCGACTTCTTATATTTTCTCTGATTGGTAGTTGGTAATTCTTGAGAGAATTGCTTACTTGATCAATGTGTTAATAAACTTAAATACTTTTTATCCGTCGTTATTTTATAAAAGGAAAACCAAATGGATTTCCGTGTTTGGATACTGTGGTCTAAAGACTTGGGATCAAAAACCATGACCAGCCGACAACTTCAAAAAGTATAAAATAAAACATATTCCGAAGAATAAAGTCATCTTGAGAACTCAAGATATGAGTCAATGCAAGATAAAACTATTGTTGAAACTGTGATATTTCGACTTTATTCCAATAGTTTTATCTTGCATTGACTCATATCTTGAGTTCTCAAGATGACTTTATTCTTCGGAATATGTTTTATTTTAAGACTTGGGATGTTGCTCGACTTTCGAAAAGCCAAAAACACTCGCCTGGTGGTTCGTGTTTTTTTTTTTTTACACTTCTCTCAAGTCTCGCAACAATCCAGGTGAGATCAAATTATCCAAACATGAAAAGCCATTAATTTTATTAAGTAGTTCATTTTTGGTCTCTATACTGCTACGGTCAGTCCTGTCGAATAGTCAATCATCATTTTGGCGACACCTTTATTTTGCCTGCTCCCTCGGTCTAGTCATATCGGACGGACGAATCAATTGAAGATTGGAAGTACAGGTTATTGTATTGTTAGGAAGTACAGGTGTCGGGGACTGGGCCACAGAAATAGATACGTGATCAGCACGTGACAAAGAGCGTGTTATCTATAGTGAGAGACTTCGAGAGTGTGTTATCTATAGTGAGAGAAACAGAGACCTTGAGATATAATATCAGCAATAAACCTTCAAAAATCAGTGACTTCGTCTTGAATACATTCGGGGACCTCCAGGCACCTCCGACGGGATACAGTGATTTACCTCAGGACCTCAAGAAACTAAAAGTGACGCGATGGCGACTAGTGAGAAGACGGAGATGGGTTCCAACGAGAATACAGTGACTATGCTGGAAACCAAATTAATACAACTAGGGAGAGCCAGAGATAAAACAGACGCAGTTCTAAGAGTCGGTAAGGAGCGTGTAATTCGACGACACATCGAAAGCCTTAAAGACGCCCTTAAAGAAGTGAGCAAATGGCGGAGAGAAGTCGATGCGGTAAAAATTTCACGTAATGAAGACCCAGGGAAATTGACAAATAGAGCGACGACGTAGACAATAAAATGGAAGAAGCGGACCAAAAGATCAGTATCCTCGAGGAATGGTTAAGTGACGTACAGACCAAACGAGAAGACCAACAACGAAAAGAACGAATGAACTTTGAGATTCGCCTACAAGAACAGAAATTGAAATTGCAAGCGGAATTCGTCAAACCTGACAAGCCAACAAGGAGCTCGACCGTAAACGTTCAAGCAAAGTTACCAAAACTAAAAATTACGAAATTCAACGGGACTTGCACTGATTGGCCTAGATTCTGGGGGCAATACTCCGAAACCGTCGACAAAACTAGTGTGTCGCCAGTGACTAAATTCACCAGCCTTAGAGAATTATTGTGTGAGAAAGCGAAAAAGGCAATCGAAGCATTGCTATATACTGCCGAAGGATATAATCGAGCGGTAGCCATTCTAGAAGATAGATTTGGAAAAGATAGCGAAGTCGTGAAAGCCTATGCCAAAGAAATCCTCGACCTACCTTATACAGCTACGACGAACCCGAAGAAAGTTCATGAATTCTACGAGAAGCTGTCGTATTGCGTGCAGTCATTGGAAACCCTTAAACAGCTTGACGCGGTAAACGGAATTGTTTCGATGACACTTGAGAAGTTACCAAACATCAGGGGAGATTTAGTTCGCAATGATCCGAGCTGGGAAACCTGGAATTTTGTCCAGCTGACTGAAGCCCTTCGACTCTGGACTGGACGCAACCCAGTGGAAAACAACAAACCAGAGGACCAGAACAGAAGAGATCGACGGAATGGAGGGTATCAATTTCAGGCGCAGCAAAAGAAAGGTGAACAAACGCGAGTGTGCGTGTATTGCAATGCGGAAAAACATCGGTCCTAGGAATGCGATTTAGTTTCGACTACGGAAGAGCGTAAGAAACTCTTAGTTACGAAGAAATTGTGTTTTAACTGCACGGGACCTTCGCACAGAGCATCAGAATGTAAAAGTACCTCGACATGCAACCATTGTATTAAGAGACATCACACCTCAATTTGTGAAGCGCCAAAGGAATCCACATCTCAACCGGTGATGAAAGCTCATAAATCAGATGACAAGGAAATAATATATCCTATTGTACTTGTCGAAATTGATGGGATTAAGACCCACGCACTTCTTGACACCGGAGCCGGCAGTTCCTACGCCTCTGCTAAGTTGATAAACGCGTTGAAAAAGAAGCCCAAAGAAGTGAAGACTAAAAGAATAGAAATGATGCTTGGATCGTCAACCACCAAAGTGCAGATACATAGGGCCAACTTACAGCCAATTGACGGGAAATTCAACTTGAATGTTGAACTGTCGAAAGTGGACAAACCTGAGCTCATGACTCTCAAGAACCCGGAGTACGGAAAATTGTTGGGAAAATACCGCCATTTGAAAGGAGTAAAGGTTAATGACCCCGACAATCGTCCGCAAATTCCCACCCATGTAGTCCTCGGCGCAAGTGAATACGCCATGATAAAGACAACAACATCCCAAAAAATCGGGTCACCAGGACAGCCGGTTGCTGAAGAGACATTGCTTGGATGGACAGTTATGTCTCCTGGAAAGGAAGAATTGGAAAGCCCTGTGCTGTTAACTCAATCCGTCACCACAGATTACGAGCAGTTATGTGCTTTGGATGTCCTCGGCCTCGCTGATAGAAACGAGAATGACCAGCTGACGGTATACCAAGAGTTTAAAGAACAGCTCCAGAGGAATGAAGCCGGATGGTATGAAACCAAACTTCCATGGAGAGGAAATCATCCTCCATTGCCCACGGACGAAGCTGGTAGTAAGCGACGCCTCGAACAACTGGTCAAAAAGTTAGAGCGAACCAACCAATACACAGAGTATGACAACATCATCCAAGAACAACTTCAGCTGGGAGTTATCAAAGCTGCACCTAAAGAACCAACCGGGAAAGAATTTTACATTCCACATAAAGGAGTTAGCAGAAAAGACGCCGATAGTACAAAACTACGTATCGTGTATGATGCATCCGCACGAGAAAGCAACAACCAGCCCTCGCTTAATGATTATCTTCATCCAGGGCCCCTACTCCAGAACCTCCTGTGGGACGTCCAAGTGAGAACAAGATTCTACCCCATCCTCCTCACAGGTGATCTCAAGAAAGCCTTTCTGCAAATTAGAATTATGGCAGAAGAAAGAGATTCATTGCGATTCCACTGGGGAAAACCAAATAGCAGTCAAACTGAAGTCTACCGTTTCACCAGAGCACTATTTGGTCTTACATGCTCGCTATTTCTTCTCGGGGGAGTGGTAAACCAACACCTTGACAGCTGGAACGATCGACATCCAGAGTTTATCGAAGAACTGCGTAAAGGCTTACACGTCGACGACTTGATGATTGGTTGAACAACTGTCTTGGAAACGGAGACAAAGAAAACAACTGCAATTGAAGTGTTCGAAGACGCAACTTTTACCATCCACAAATGGCATTCAAGCGCTCCAGAGTTGGAACCAACACACGAAGTACCAACAGGACCGGAAGAACTGACCTATGTTAAAAGTTATCTGGGTGGAACTGAACAACCCGCAGGAAAACTGCTCGGGCTACCATGGGATAGACAACGAGATACGATGAGCGTCACCCTTACACCAGACCGAGGTACAACAACCAAGAGAGGCGTCCTCTCCAACCTTGCCAAAATATATGATCCATTAGGATTCGCATCACCCTCCTCTTTAACTGGTAAACTCATTTACCGCAATATCTGCGATGCGAAATTTCCATGGGACACAAACCTGCCAGATTCGCTACTAAAACGGTGGGAAACATGGGATAGTTCTCCCGAAACCTTTACTATTCCCCGGTCACTTGCACCACATCGCCAGCCAATCTCAGAGATTACTCTACATGGATTCGGAGATGCTAGTTCTTATGGGTTATGTGCGGCAGTTTACGCAGTTGTGAAACAAGAAGGAGGAATTACCCAAGGACTAGTCTGCGCCAAGTCACGAATTGCTAAGCGCAACTTAGCAATTCCCCGTCTTGAGCTGATATCCGGTCATATGGCAGCGAATCTAGTGAGCAACGTGCAAGCAGCTATCAGCGCCCAACGAGTGGCCATTCATTGTTGGCTTGACTCAATAGTAGCGCTTTATTGGATTAACGATCAAGGCGAGTATCGTCAGTTTGTGGCCAACCGTGTACATAAGATACGACAGCACGACGAGATCATATGGACCACGTTCCAAAGGTGGACAATCCAGCGGATTTGTGAAGTCGAGGAGGAAACGTTGCGAATAAGCGATTGTGGAGAGAAGGCCCAACATGGTCAAGCAATCCAGCTGAGTGGCCACCAGGCATAACGTTAGAACCTACTTCAGATACTAGATCAGAAGCCAAGATAACGAGAGAGATCTTGAAAACAGCTCAAGCCAAACAAGACGTCTTCGATCAATTACTCGACAAACACCCACTAGCCAAAGTATTCAGGATCGGAGCATGGACATGTCGTTTCGTTTATAACTGCAAAAACCAATCCCGCGACAGAGAAGTTGGTCCGATCCGTACATGGGAAATTAAATAGCAACAACTATGGTGGATACGACGTGCCCAGGAAACAGCCATAGGTGACAGCCATTTCCAAGCAGATCAACTACAGCTGAACCTCCAGGCGAACTACGAGCAAGTCTTAGAATGCAGAGGAAGAATCGTTGGAGAGTACCCTATTTATTTGCCTGACTCGCACCCATTCACAGCACAAGTGGTACGTCAAGCGCACATCTCTACACTTTACGGAGGGATCCCAATCACGATGGCAAAAGTCCGAGAACGCTACTGGGTACCTCGTCTTAGACGGCTGGCAAAGAAGATAAGAAGAACTTGTCATGGTTGTAAAAGGTTCCAAGCTAAAAAACACCACCACCTGGGAATTTACCCACCACGAGAACGCAAGGATCAACGCCATATCAAGTACTCGGCGTAGACTTCACAGGCCCAATCAAGTACGTACCCAAGTCTAAAAAGGAAGCGAAGGCCTACCTTGTCCTGTATACTTGCAGTCTTACTAGAGCCGTGCATTTGGACTTTGTGAAATCCTTAGACACCCAAGAGTTCATCGTCAGTCCTAGGAGATTCATAGCGTGCCGTGGGAGACCGGAGATAATCTATTCAGACAATGCGACTACATTCAAGGCCGCCGCCAATTGAATACAACACGTAAGGAAAGATGAGAAACTCAACGATCTCCTCGCAAGCCTCGCCATCGAGTGGCGCTTCAACTTGAGTCGTGCCCCTTGGTGGGGAGGACAGTTTGAACGTCTGATAGGAGTGTTCAAGAATGTCTTTTACAAGTCAATTGGTAATGGTTCTCTGAGTTGGACGGAGCTAGAAGAAGTCACTATTAACAATCGTCTTCTTAGCTACTTAGAAGACGATATAGATTTGCCAGTACTCACGCCAAATACAATCCTCCATACCAACCCAACATACCTACCCGAATTGGAAAGACATATTGTACCAGACAAAGACTTGAGAAAGCGAGCGAAATTCCTGCTGAAGTGCAAACAAGATATGTGGAATAGGTGGACCCGCGAATACGTCCGAAGCCTTCGCAAACAACACCGACTGTGCGGAGCAAAGAAAACACCTCACCCAAACGTTGGCGATATCGTCATCGTCAAGGAAGATCAAAAACCGAGAAACGTGTGGAAGCTGGCAGTGGTTAACCAGCTGATCACGGGGAGAGACGGCGTCGTAAGAGCAGCCAAACTGAAAACTGGCAGTGGTTATTTGGAACGAGCCATTCAACACCTATTTCCTTTAGAGCTGGCTTGTGAAAGAGAGCAAACCATCCGACTAAACCCAAATGCTCCAGAGTACAAGCCGAGGCCCACGAGAGATGCCGCAACCGCAGCTTCCGTACGGATACAAGACGTTGCGAGACACGAGCAGAATGAGTGATGAACATTACTATTGAACATTTAGCAAATCAAACTGATTATTACCTTCATATTTTTCTTGTTACTTTGAGATTAGAACTTTTCAGTAGTTTAGTGACCCAGTCCAACAGTGTGCATGTATATCTCAATCGAGAATATCCATGAGGAGTGTGTCGGCGACTGGGCTACAGAAATAGATACGTCATCAGCACGTGACAAAGAGCCTGTTATTTGTAGTGGGAGAAACAGAGACCTTGAGATCTATATCTTATCAGCAAAAAACCTTCAAAAATCAGTGACTTTGTCTTGAATACATTCTGGGGAGGCGAAGAAATTCAGGACACAGGTGAGCGTAGTTTTGATGTTGATTGTTGGTATGACAATACACAGTAGCCATTCACGTTACTTGTAACATGTAATTCACTAATGCCTAAGATGATTAAGTGATTTTAAGTCAATATTGCCAATATTGGCATGGTTGAACCCAAGCATTCGAACGTTGGTCGACCTCCAGGTTTTAATTGCCTCTTTAAAGTACAGTTACATTTACGTGTCACTTCCGGCTTTTTAAAACAACGAAAGGATACAATCTTAACTCTTAAATTGCGACAAGCGAGTACTACACCAGAGTACTTCTGAAGAAGCTTGACTGATTTCTCGTAGAGACGACCAATGACTTCTTTATTCTGATAAGTGGTATCCCACTTATAGTGGTATCCCAAGTAACAGTATCATAATCGATATATATTTTTAGATATAGAAAACAGATACCAACAAACAAAAATATTTTCTTGAAACCTCGTATCAATAATCTGATTTCTACTGTATTTTTCCTTCGTGATGTATTTCAAATATCGGGAGAATTTTTGTGGAGATCGGGAGATCTTCCAAAAATTGGCTAATATCCGGAAAACGCTTGTCAAATTGGGAGCCTCTGGTATCCTAATTTGTGGTTTACGTTGTTAAACAAGACGTGTTGCCACAGAATGGTGTTGTGTTCGGCAACGAAAGATGGCGGCAATGAAGAACGAACGAGTATGCCACCTGGCGTACGAAAACGTGGAAGCCGACTTTAACGAAGAACTTCGCTTTGGTTTGAGGTTATTATTTTTGGTTTGAGGTTTGGTTTGAGGTTTTGATACCAATACGTGACCAGGTGATTCCTTATGGATTACAAAAAAGTCTCACAAGTATTTGACATACCACGCGTGCGTTACAGTAGTGATATTAAGAATTTTCACCAATGAGTGCCTACTTACGCAGCTACATATACCTTGAAGCCACGTACTCCATTCATTCTACAACTACCGATCTCATGGTGCCCAGGTATAAGTATCCTACAATTATTCTATAATTGTGCATGCTGAAGGATATATAGCCATACTTGCTGAAGTGAGTTCATGGTTATGAAGTACTATAGACCACCATGGGATTCCTTGACAGTGGTTTGCACACCAGACCTCTAATTATAAAATGATTAGGATCTACACCTGTACAAAATGCTAGTAATATTATCTGATAAAGCCATTTTAAACAAACCTCAAAGAAAATGTTGCATCAGATGCTCCATTTATTAACTTACTAATAAAAGTAAAATTATTTGTAAACCATTAATATTTAATTTGTTTCACATTTTCCTTTCATCTTGTTTTAATCATTTAGTTTTTCAAGTGCATTGTGATATTGTTACTTCTGATAAAAATAATTAAGTTTGCATTGATGTTGGGGTATGGTCTAAGTTAAATAGTGATAACTTATTAACATCATGCAATTACATGTATCGTGAAAATGCTTTTGCAGGTTCATGTTGTTTTATAAGTCAAGGCAGTATAAATAACAGTACCACAGAGTAGAAACTTTTTTGCAACTATCCTTTAGCTTTAAAGCTTACTCGACTTCAAGGCTTTCCCTATTATTAAAGAGAAAAGTCTTAAAGTTTAAAGCAATATAAAGTATTTAAAGTATCAAGCAATTAACTAAGCATGTTAATACATTATTCATCTATTGCACCTCAGTGCACAAGTGGAAATCATTCCATTTTTGATCTAAGTGAAATGCAATAGTTTTGTCTAACATACACTGTACCATAAACAACACCTTAGAATTGTAACTTTTGAAAATTTAGAAGCTTCCCAGGCCTGTATATTGAATTACTTGTCCCTCTAGTAACACAGTACATGTTAGGCATCGTACTTAAAACCACAGCTCTGCAAAAAACTGAAGCCTTGGTTGGATGATAAATTTAGCTTATAATTTTACAGCAGTGTACCACAAGCTACAACTATGGCAACTGCTCCACAATTAGATTTGCTGCAGGTTTTTTCTTGCCATATTTTACACTTTAGTCAAAATAGTGGAGAAAAACCTGAAACATAGGTACAGTAATTGCCAGTAAGATCCACCCTTGAGATGGGTGGCATGATTGAAGTCTTATCTTTTTATAAAATTTATGTTTTGTTTCATTTATTAGAAAAGCTATAAGAAATGGACTCTCATGAGTCAAATCCAGACATTAAGGGGAAGTCAATAGAGCAGGTACTCATAAATACCACTACAATATATGTAGTAATATTAATAAATATCATTATTGTATATAAACAACAGCTTGTTGACAAATTTCTGTATATATATAATATTTTGTCAACTGAGGGTAATTCAAATACACTATCATGAGCAATGGCATGGCAAATGTGAGCCAATGCCTTCAAATTTTTCTCAGTAGATCACATCAACAGGATGTTTGGCACAAAATATCTTGCAGTACTTCAAAACCCATCTCAGACAAGGCTCAAAACTACAACTCACTAGTTACCATTGCAACTGAAGATTGTGTTTAGGTGAGTCAATTTTCAGCTGCCCATGCAGTTATCTGATTAAAGTTACCTTGGTCACATGTAAGAAGAGCGTTGTCCAGTTTGACTTGACCAAGCATTGCAGGTTTTCTCCAGGTACTCTGGTTTCCTCCTGTAGTAACACTGGACCCATGACGGGTGGCCATTATTGGACCTCCAGGAAGAACAGCTCAGGTAGCTGATAGGGTTATCCAGTATAAATAAAGGTGCTTTACCTTTACTTTTACCTATTACTGGTTGCCTGCTTTTGACTTTTATCTTTGGTACCTTCAAGGTTTTAACTTCAAGGAAAATTTGTATTCACTTTATTTCAATCCTTATAAAACATGCAACTCATAATTATGAGTAGAGCAAACTAAACAGGCCAACTGAAGTTCTGCCCTAGTGCAATTTTGCGTAATCAGCATCAGAGTGCATCTGACACACAATTTGCAGATTTCTGCATAATTGTGGGAAAACCCTGCATAAAAGTTAGTAATAATTACTTTTTAACAGAATT